>JBCJKH010053976.1:28790-48804 GCA_039877255.1 Loriculus beryllinus
CCCTCCTCCCCCACAAAAACCAGCTTGGAATCAAATGCGTTTATGAAGCATGTTAAAAGTCTCATGAGCTACACTCTGCCTTCACTGGTCATTATTTGCAAGACTTCTCTCCCCTCTACCCAACTGTATTAATACACATTCAACTTCCCACTAAGGCAATCACTGAATTCTCTGAAATCTGAGTGGCTAAGAAAGAGCTAAATCTTACTCAGAAGTTTTTCACACTAAGGCTTGTCAGTATCTTAGTAGATACTTAGTAGATCACTGAGACTTTCCTCACCCAAAGCCAAAAGCATGGTTATGCTTGTCCTCAGTGTTTTTCCCCCTCTCTCACCTCCCCAGACCTACACAAAGCAAAGACTAAAGGCACAAAGCAGTAAAGATGAGAATTTCAAGATGTTCTGATATGGCTGTATGGGAATCAGGAATAAGACTGTAACAGTCAGAAGAAAAACTGTCTGCAGGCAAAATTCCTAGGCAGAAATGCTCCAACAAATAAGAATCAGCCCTCTTTAGGGGCCAGACTGCAAGAACTATTAGTGTGGAACTCAGCACTTGTCATCTGAAGAGAAGGAAAAGCCAACTGATAAAACAGATGCGTTTTCAAGTCAGAAGACTTGAAACCAGCCTGCTTTTCCACACAGGACAGGTCATCGTGCTTGATCTAATGTTACTCAGTGTGTCTGTACCCTGCAACTGAACTCTGCTCTCAAGGAGATCATAGATAACAGTTAAGAACATACTATGTTCTTACATACATATGCATAGTATTGCATACTATGTGCAAGTACCACAGAATGGCTGAGGTTGGCAGTGACCTCTGGAAGTCTCTTGTCCATTCCCTTGCTCGAGCAGGATCACCTACAGCCAGCTGCCTAGGAGTATGTCCAGACTGTCAAACAGACTGTACTGGGGAGCTCAGAACTCATCAGTTGTGGCCATACCAGTGCTGAGAAGAGGGAAAAGACCAACCCCTCCACCTGCTGGCAGCAGTCCTCCTAGTGCAGCCCAGGGTACTTCAACTTTCTGCCAAGAGAGCATGTTGTTGGCTCCTGGTCAACTTGGTGTCCACCAGGACCCCAGGTTTCTGCAAAGCTGCTTTCCAGCTGGTTGACCTCCAGTGCCTGGGGTTGTTCCTTTCCGGGTGCAGCACTCTGCACTTCTCCTTGTTGAACTTCATGAGGCTCCTGTCATCCCATTTCTCCCCTGTCAAGGTTCTTCTGGATGGCAGCACAATCCTTCGGTGTATCAGCTGCCACTCAGGCTTGTGTCCTCAGCAAACCTGCCCAGGTACATGCTGCCCCACCACCTAGGCCAGCAGTGAAGACATTAAACAGCACCAGACCCAGCACTGACCCCCAGTACTGACCCACTGGGGTACACAGCTGGTTACTGGCCTCCAACTTGGCTTCATGACAATGACCACCATGTTCTGGCCATTCAGCAAGTTTTCAATCCACCTCACAGCTTCCTCATCCAGCCCACACTTCATCAGCATGTACTGCTGGCATCTTCTGATGATGAAGCCTAAATAAGAATGTTTAATTTAAAGAAATCGGGCATTTTCTGTCTCTCTTGTTAAAATAGTCAGCACATTCTGTACCTCCCAACTCCTCTGGGGTCAGAGGAAAAGCAATTGCCAAGTTTCTCCGCCAAGAAATCTTAAGATATGACCTCTTTGGTACATTTTGTTAAATAAACAACAGCTAAGAAACTGACTGTAAATATTCCCTCAAAGAAATCCTCCTGCTACTATTGTCCTCCGAGAGGAACAAAAAAAAGAAAACAGAAAAGCAAATTCTGGATGAATTCTAGATGAATTCCGGATCAGAATGATTAACCCTATAGATGGGAGTAAATATAGTGACTTTTTGACTTCTCATGAGTGGCTCATAGAAACCCGCTCTGACAAGAGGCTGGTGGTACACTTTCACAGCATGCAAGCGCCACCCGCTGTCCTGACATCAAAGTGCCACAGCTTGAATTTGGATTAGCTGCCCAAATGGTTCAGTGTAATTCCCCACCTATATCTGAGGCTGTTCTTGCAGCCTCCCAGGTCACCACCATCCCCTTAATTTCCATCAGGTTTACCAGTGCCTTTGTCTCACTAGACTGGATTTCCCTTCCCCAGCCTTAGTTGTCTTCCCTGCCATGCAAGTTCTTAAGACCTGACTACATACTTCAGTGTGCAGTCTCACACCATCACTTCTCTCTCTTACAACACTCCTTTTCAGTAACTCCCAATCTCATCTGCCTCCTTCCCATCCCAATGTACGTTAATATCACACTAAACTCGCTGTCTCTCCAGCCACTGGATCTTTCCCTTTTACAGCTGATTCCTGAAGTTTTAGTTCTACTTTACCTTAAGGACACCATTAAAGTTACCTCATTCAGGATCCTAGTAACTACTTAACCAAAACCTCAAGATCAGTACCACATCCTGACCTCCAGCAGCAATCACATTTAGTGTGTGTGATTATACTGCCTTTAAAATACTGTTTGTGGCTTTCAGAATCCTTTCCTTTATTCCTTCTTCAACAGTCCCAGTAGGATCCTTCTTACGTACTTGTCTCCAATACTTACTGCTCTAATCTCCCGTTTCTTCATTTAGGTAACATCATCTGTAAATGCAAGTACAGCTGCTCCCTGCTGAGTGGTCACAAATACACAAGACCTCTTTTCTTCCAGGCAAACTAAAGCTTCACTGTATGCATCTCTCCATACAGATGCTCACTCACCTGTTCATTCAAGCCAATACCATGAATATCATGATGGTTATTCAGACTTTCATTTAACCTTCATCTTAAGACACCTCTGAAATTCACATCCAAATTAAACTGAACCTTGATGATTTTTTTGTGTGATCTGGGTGGGGGAGGTCTTTTGAGTTCATCCACTTGGCTACAATTCTTGTTCAGACTCATTATCTTAGTTCTTAATATACTGTTTTCTCCCTAGGGCATATACATATGTTCAAAGATGCATACAAGTGATGCCACTGATGCACCAAAGCCAGTAACAGCTTCCTGTTGTAGCTAAACACAAAGTTACAACTCAAAGGTGACTTTCCTATCTCTCCGTACTGCAATAGGCTGTGGTCACCATATGATCAGATGTGGTATTCATATTGGACCTCAACACCCACAAAAACTTGACTACTGAGAAGGCTAGCAATTATTCTCAGTGTCTTCTGTAAATTAATCCTTGAACTTCTCTTAAATTCTTTTGTTGGTTGTATGTAGACCAAAAGCTTTTGGGGACAGTGGGAGCTGGGAAGCTTAGGAGCATTCATTGAGATGAACTAAAATCCTGCTCTTTCAAATATAAACTCTAATAGAAGCTGCATTCAGTAGTATTTAAACACTTCAGGCAATAGTAGCAGATTGAAGATGCAGGCTGACAACTCCACTTGAGCACAGTGGAAACCAGCTTCATAGGACAGTGAGTGAAAGAGATGTAGTTGGTTGGTTGTCAGGCAACACAGTACACCACACCATTGATTTTGTCAGCCTCATGAGACAACACAGCTCTAAGAGAAAGGAGAAGAAATACTAAAAAAAAAATTTGGTCCTCTTATTATTAGAAAAAGTCTGTTTTACTTAAGAGCTCAGCCATTAAAGGATGTCATTTGAATATGACTGTGAGAAATACAGTTAAGCTAAAACCACCAATTTACACAAAAATTACTCCTGTGAATCAAGAAGTTGAGGCATTCCTGTCTGTGTCAGGATCAGTCTGATGCCCCATAACCTACCATCAGCTTTGCCCTCAACATCATCCAGCACTCATTTGAAGTATAAGCTGTAGCAGTACTGTCATGACTAGATAACAAGTGCAAAGACATAAGGGAATAATGGTGTTTTCCTGCATGCTACAAACTCTTCTTTGCAAAGGAATTACAAAAAGACACATTGAAAACTCTTCTACCCTTCTCAAGCATGTATTTCCCATCATGTGTTGTGCTTTCAACATAAAAAACCTTGTATTTATGAACTCAGGTTTAGCAGCAGAAGAGAGCAAATAAGAATAAATACCTTGCCTACTCTTTTCATACCTCAAAGGAAATTCATGCATCCACTACAGCCAATGGTCTCCAAAGGTAACATACAGTTGATAACCTATTGCAGCATATGCAGGAACTTTATCTATTTATTCTAAAATGAATGCACGTACCACTCTTCCCACAGTAGTTCTGCTGACACAGTAAAATGGTTCACAAGGTGTAAGTGCCAGACAGTGCCACAATCCAAACACAACCCAGCTGCTCACAAACTAATGACAGCTCAGTGAAGGCAATTCAGGGAATAGCTTTTTCATTTTGCAGCTCATCCAATACCAACAACTGCCTTACATTTTTCAACACAATTCTATGTTGCAACTGTTTCTCACTTATTTCTTCTCCCAGAATAATAGCCATAGGCTTGAGAAAGTCACAAAGCAAGCAAGTCTTACTTATATTTCCTTATATTCAGCTGCATTTCTGTAACAGGACAACAGGCTAAACCAGCCTGTGATGTACTGCACTTCCCATCTCAGACCTCCAATACTGGTCTTGCCACACTAAGACCTGCAAATGCTTGCTGGTGCTGCTGAACCACACAGTGAAGTGTGTCTTATGTGGTAGCTTTATCTCTTGAAAATTTCACAGGCTTTTGGTAACATCATCCCACTACACAGCAACCATAGGCCTATTAGCAAAACTGAATTTTCTAACATCCTGGTTTAATATAGGAAGAGGACAAAGGCAGCTTTCACTGTTGGGTCTTCCCCTATTGACATTGACTGGAGAAGGGGAACAAGGATGGCTCAAGACAGTTCTGTTCCTTACAATTTGCCAGGGAATGCCAACAGCCAAGGGACTCATGCATAATTCCATCACTTTCCAACTCAAAGTATTATTTTTAATAACAACTCCATGCATAACCTAAGTGGGATGCACAAAAGCAACTTAAGTTCTGGGGCCTCCCAGTAGTGCCCATCACCCTAACAGTAAATTAAATATTAACATAGTAAAGGCCATCAAAAGATGGGTTAAATTAGGAATCCTCTGAAAGCACAACCAACATAAAAATAATTACTGGAGTATAAATTATACACAGACAACAGACCAAAATCATCACCTCTGAGCCAGTGTACCCTGGCAAATAAAGCTATACTGGCAAACTACCCAGGTAGGGAGCTGGAGTACCCTTGCACAGCAAGAGTCATCCCCCTCTCCTTACTGTCTGGTATTGTCAAATCACACAACAAACTGTACAAGAAAGGAAGCCCCTATAGCTAAACTGACTTGCAGCTAAATTGACTTAAATTGACTGCTTACAAGTTCCATCTCTCTTCCAACTCTTCCTTCCGAAAACATGCAAAGGTCCTGAAGCAAAATCAGCCTCCCACATTAATATATAATTATAGCTATAATTACATTCAAAGAGATCTATCAATCTAGGAATTTCAATATGCTCTACAAAGAAAACATTCATAGTGGGAATGCAATAATTCTATGTGTAGCTTTATGGATAACTGCAGGGAAAAGTCATCTTCCCCCTTGAGCAAAATGAACTGCACTAGTGGAAGTTACAGTTCTGTAATTCACTATGCCAAGAAATTTTACTGGTATGACTGCCTCTGGCTGGGAATCACATCTCCATAATGCAGCTGAAAAATCTAGACCAGCGAATGATCGGGGTGACCAAAACGCACTATCAGCACCTTTTCTGTATCAGAAGCAGATAAATCAGTTCCAGACACACCAGCGCCCCCCCCCTCCCCCCCAGTCTCTTTTTTTTCCTCAGGAAACCATTTAACTATTCTATCTTTTTCCCTTTAACTGACTGATGACAATTCACCATTCATCACTAGCACTCCACTCCAGTTTTCCTGGTAGGACAGCAGCACCATATGATAGCTCTCATACACCTGCATCAAGACTAGCAGTGTATTTTTGTGAAAGCAGCTTAGGGCTAATTCAACCTTCTGTAACAGGCACTCAATTTAAAGCCCCCAAAACTACAAGAAACCAGGAAAAGCAGTGTGCCTACAGAGAAATGCCAGGCTGTTTTCTAGGAAGCCTTTACTTCAAGGTGTTTTAAAATACTGAGAATTATTAAAACTCAGCTCAGCTCTAGTATCCTTTGCATGAAAATGAGCTAACTCAAACCTCTTTGATTATCCTATGTAAAACCAGTGTGATCATTGTAGCATGCCATAAATTTGAATGTGGCATTCCAGAAAATGTAACAGTTTTCATTGGTGTTTTACCTCCAAATGGATTCTTTACCTCCAAATGGATTCATGAGCCATGTGCCAGTGAAGACACTGATCAAGTGACTGCAAGTAGCTAAGAGGACAATTAGAGTTAAAATAGGCAAAGATATTTTGGGAAATAACAATGCTTTTTAGCAGGGTCACATTTGTTTCAGACCCAGAACAAACCAAGTAAAGCAAAGATTTGAGTACAAATTGACAAATATGCACACAAGAGTGCACTAAACAGCTTCCGTTTAACTAGAAAGGAGTTTTCAGGCTGAAACAACAGTTTGTTTCCTGCTATAACAAAAAATAAAGCAAGGACAGTCATTATGTTGAACAAAAATGCTGAATTAAGTCTGGTTTCAAAGCCTGCCCCAAGAAAATTGTTTTTCTGATCTATACTTCATTGAAATACCAGTACAATACAAGAATCAAAGCAACAGCTTGTGTTACAACACAAAGCGTTCAAGTCTTTTATTGGAAAGAACTATCAACTGGAAAGATTGTGTTTAATGTTTACTTTCTACCTTTTGTGGTATCAGAAATGCTGTTTAGCAAGGCATACATCTTGTCTCCTTCAATATGGTGGGGATTTAGGATGCGAGCTGGCCGCTGAGTCATCTTAAATTGAGTTTCCAGTTCCAGGAAGCTTTTGTCTCCAGAAAGAATAGTGAAAGGAATTTGCTTGGGCAAGTGTTCATCCAGTCGACCAGCCTATACGGAAACAAATGAGAAGCATTGAACTGAGATCATGTTTTTACCTTGTGGGGTTTGGTGAGCTCTTTGGAAGACACATCTTCATAGGAAAGCTTTCTACAGCAACTTGCCACCATTTTTATGGTCCAATGCTCATTATACCACTGTGAAAGGCATTATTTCAATAGCTTGACACTGCATTTATTCTATACATATGACAATAGATATAGGAAATGGCTAGCAGAACAGTACAGATGGAATATGGAACAAATTCCCAGAGAGCAGCATTTCAGAATCAGCTCCACATAAATCACCTGTGCAGTGCATTTTAAGAATTATGCAAAAAGTGTAATGTAATATACAAACACTGTTGCAAAATATATAGTTACATTCTAAAGTAGTTTTATCTATCTGATACTCACCATATTAAGAACTCCATGGCATACCAGATTCCTGTCCTTCACCTCTACCACTCCCAACCCAGTCAAAGCCTTAGGTCCACTTAAGAGAGGCAGTGCTCTTTCTTAGCCCAAGCAGGGTCTTTGAAAGTGGCACCCATCCAGCTCCATCTGAAAAATGGCTCTAGATTTGGGCTACTTGAAGAGAGAGGCAAGGAGGTACATTTCTTTGAAACTGTAAGATCTGGGGGGGAGGGGTTTATTCTTCATTCCCTAGCCAGCCTCCTTCCCCTCCACAACAAACTGATGTCCTACCTGGGCTAAGTTTTATTCCTAGGGAAAGAAAAAAAAGTAAATCATTTCTCAACAGCCTGTCTTCATTCAATTCAGTAACAGGTTTATTATTCTGTGTAGCAGACATAGGAGTCCTGTGCAGTCATCTAGTAATTAGTACTTAACATCAATAACACATCACTTGCCCCACTTCTCTGGGTATATAAGTACAACAATAAAGCAGGCATGCACTTACATGGACACAGATGGCAAAGTCTGCTGCTTCCCTTCTGGTACCGCAACGCGGATGAAGGAAGAAACACCCAATCCTCTTAAGGTAATTGTAAACTTTGCAATGCACTGGAGGTTTCCAGTTGCTGTAGCCTCCTAAACAGCGAAGAAAAATAAATAAAAATCAAACCAACTGACCAACACCCCAAACCACAAAACAAAACCCAACCAGAAGAACCCAACATCCCCTTCCCCCCAAAAAACCAAACAGAAATGCTCCATCAATCAAGAATGTAAGTTAAAAGCAAAGATAAATCTTGCTTTGAAATCAGTATTTTCATCAATGTGAAAGATAAAATAAACACATAACCAAAATCCCCAAAGAACCCTTATTCTTTGGTTAGAAAGCAAAGAAGGAAAAAGGAGCTAGCCTCTCATTCAATTCTGTATGAATTTTATTTCTAATCCCCAAAAACTTATCTTCTAGACATTATGTGCTTTTAGACACAGGAAGCACTTTTTTCCCCAGTCACAAGCACAGTTACGGTTAACATGCAGAAGCAGAGGAGCTCTGGTAACACAGTACAGGTAACAGAAATGTTTCGCTAAGGGAATCCTGTACTAGTGTAATGCCCAAGATTCTTCTCAACAGACTGAACTGCTTGACACATCACGTCAGAACTGTTAAGAATCCAAGAACTGGAGCAACAGCTGAAACAAATGCTAGAGTCCTGACAAACACTTGGGGCACTCAGAGATAAGCAAAATGAAGCTACAACTGGGGAAAAAAAATAAGCGTGGCAATTTTCTCAATGGCATCTGAAAACATGTAATTACTGGCTGAGAAAACAGCTGGATAACAGAGATGAGCCAAGTAAAAGGCTTGCTACAGATAAAAATACCAGGCTGTAACAGGTTGCAATGGAAAGAAAAGGAGCAGCAAGTCTCTCAAGAAAAGAGGGAAAAACAGGAGACAAACAAATGGAAGGACAATTTGAAGAGAGTGAATAAGAATTTCATAACATTCCCAATTGCTAAGAAATAATGGGTCTGGAGTGCGGAGGAAAAAATGTTGCTGTATCTGCCAGACAACAGAATGGCTGGATGTGAGAAAGGATTTTGAATGGAAGGTGAAAGCAGTCATTGATCACACTCCATGTGAGCACCTGTGGAACTAAGCCCAAGGGGCTGCAGAACACTGTGCTTCCCAACCTGCCCACTGGCAGTCTGACAAAGATATAGAAGCACTCTTCATTAGATTTCTCTTGTTCTCTCACCTTTTCAGCTTAATGGCTATAAGAGGGTAACAAAAATTAGTTACAGACTACACAGTAATAATTCAGGTGTACCCTTTCATGAGAAAAATGCTTTTTATAAGTCATTCTCATTTGTTGTGACAGCCTTTGCAACTGCTATTTGGGAGACTTGTAATTGCCAGCCCTAGCTTTTGGCAGCATAAGTGCACAACATAGACATTTGACCAAGACAGCTGAAAACAGTGACAGAACTGTCAGACTATACCACAAATGGGTGAGGGATATGGTATCTGAGAACAGGAACAATAGAGAGCCTGGGGAATACAATGGAGGAACTCAAAGCAAAGCTAAGTCTGTGTTAGCAATAGAAATAACAGAAATAATGTAAATGCATCATACAAAAATACAATCAGAAGTGTTGTTTGCAAAATGCCGGGGGGGTGATCAGAAAAAGACAGGACTGTCACTGTATTGTCACAGCCTAAAATCAAGAATAGCATGCGTCAAGTAATGCTGTAAACCATTACTATGAGAGGGCACCTACAGCAGTAAGTCCAGATGTGTCTGGGAGCCTTAGTTTACCCAGGCTCTGTAACAATACACTTGACACTAACAAACTGCTCAAGTCTCTGATGTGAATATGGCTCATTTTAATCACCATTAACTCTTCATTGTGGGTTTCTCAGTTCAAGTGCTCCAGGGGTGATTCACACAAGGCAGCCTAAATGCAGCAACCCTGCTGAAGAAATTTCACCTCCTGCAAGAAATGGAGCGGCACTGACATGGGCTGTGCTGTGCCAGCAGGTGCCTGTGTTTGGAATAGCCCTGAGCACAGTCTTAACTAGCACACAGGGTAAGACTGTTGTATTAACAGAGGCTCCTAATAACAGATTAGCAACACTAAAATCATACTATGGATTATTTCTTTCTTTCTCAGACAGGTTGGAGAAGAGACATTTCTGATAACAACACAGCTCAGATATTCCTGGGTTCAATCAATTTTTTTCTAACTCAAACCAGAGCATTTTAGCCTTGGAAAATAGTAACAGCACAGAAGACCATGTTATAACAAACAAACTTAGAACAGTTAATGACAAACCAGTTTTGAGTAACTTACATAGAATAACAAAGTATGACTCAAAGTATGACTGAAAGCAAGCGTCTGAATTCAAGTGGGGAAAGTTTGACATAACTGTGTAAAATTACCCTTAAATAATTCTCTATAAACCCCAGACAGAGTAGCTTTGGACTTCAGGTGTCAAACAGGCCTGACATTTCTCCAAGACAGATTCCTAATAGTTTTTTATCTGCAGAAAAAGGAAAAAATATTTTTCCCAGGCCAAGTGGATTCAGTAGCTGTAGAAACAAAAGCCAAAGCAACTAAAAACCAACCCAAATCTCAAGACACAAGAGGTTTAGAAGTCAAGGAGTGCAGAGGTGAAGTGAAATTTGACCAGAAGTCAAGCTGGGCAAAGCCTTACAAGAGAGAAGAACAAAACAACAGGTTTTTCAGCCATATAGAAAAGAGAACATACATAAATGAGCAGCCAGGCAGCAAGGATGAAGTAGAAATCCAGAATTACTTGGTATAATCTAACCCCTCAAGGTCAATCTTTTCGGTGGCTTTGTGTGCATGCACAAGAATACTGTTACTGTGCAGACAGGCCAAAAGCTAGGCAATGACAATACAGGTAATGTCTGAGCAGAACACAACACTCAGGAGTATAACCCACTTTAACCAAAAGACCAGAGGATTGGTCCTCAGAACTCCTAGCAACCAGATAGTAGACTACAGGTCCAGGAGCACAGCTCCTTGAAGAACTTGCACTTTACATTTACAGACATACTTGCTCTGCCTTAATCAGCTATCTGGAATGCCTGTTTCTAAGTGGGAGGGGGTGTTTATGGGGTGATTCAGGCATCAAAAGGCCTTTCTGTCCAGCCTCAGCAACATGAAAACTCTGTTTTCAGGATGGTCTTGGTTATCTTTGAAAGGAAGAGATAATCAAGAACATTAAGTAAAGAAGTGGTGCAGTGCAATAGTGTTTACTAAGCATAAAACACCTGACAACTCCTGCAAATCTGTTAAGATGATGCTTATTTCTCAGGCAATATATATTTTGAAACTATCACTTACCTAGACTTTACTAAGTACTCAATGTACCACAGGCGAAATAATTATGAAGGCAGACACAGAGAAAACCAGTAGAAAAAGCATGAGGTGGACAAGAATAGTCAGGTAAGGAAAAGTACCAAATTAGAGGGATGTTATTGATAGACTTAGCAAAATTTTTTCTTCTAAACCCATTAACAATGTGAATTCCACCCATCACCCAGTACCATTACTGATATCTTCCAGGTGTGAGATATACCTGTTAATGTGTAGGATGACTAGGGACATCCTTAAGGAGCAAGCCAGAGACAAAACAGAATTAAAAAATGTAAAGTCATGCCTTTTGGAACTAAAAATAAAAATAACATTATGACAAGGACTTGGAAGTCTGAAAGAAAATAGCCCCTGAATATTATGGCTGTCCTGATAGTGATGAAAAGCTAGTATGATGCTGCCTAAGTTCAACAGGGAAGACAGAAAGTCCCCTAAACCATTCAGCAATTGTGGAATAGTATGCTACAAGAAATAGTAAGAACAGAGGAGGTTAAAACTGAGTTAGAAAACTTAAGACTATCTCTATTACATGGTGCCTGTGACACAGTAACTAAAGGGGCCCCAGTGGCTGTTTGCTCCTGTTCTTCATTCTCTCAAAGAATCTCTCCTCTGTGTAGCCTTGTTAATCTCATCTTCCTATTTCCTTCAACCACTTTTTACCTTGAAAGCCCCAGATAAATGTCCCTTGGTTCAGGTTAGCTGGCAGATGCGTGAATAAGCTTCCCCAGTTGTCCAGATCCACTAACACAATGTGAGTCATGGTACTCAGGTAGTCAAGATCAGGAAGTTCATCATCTTCAGTGGGATAAAAAGGATGACTTTTTGGTCAACCAACATACATAAACTTAAGATATGCTTTTGCAAATTCATGTATTCAACTGTTCTATAAGCTAAAAGCTACAAAACATGATCCTGCTTGGTAATTGCAGGGTTTTAAAATCAACTTAAGTAGTATTTAACAAAACACAAATCAGACAAAAGAAAGTAGAATTTAGCTATTTGATGGTGTAGAGCTGGACAGTTTTCTGGCAGGCACAGAAAGCTGCTGTCCTGCACTGAGACATTTTAATAGACCATTTAATATTCAACTGTGCACCTCTGACTATGTTTAAGTCTCTGACATTAAAGTGCTTGCATGTATAAATGCATGTAAAATGTTTAGAGACATACTTTTTGTTGCATATCTACATTAATGTGAACCTTTTAATCAAAAGCATTATAACATCATGAGTAATTAAACCCACTTCCAATTTCTGAACACAAGGTGTTCAGCATTCTTGATGTAATTTTTAGAAGTAACATAAACTTCAAGAAAATATATTTGCATGCTTAAGGCAAAAAATACCCTAATATGTGCTAAGAATAGAAATTCTTAGCTGAAATTATTTTTTGGCAAGCTAATGAAACTCAGACAATGATCTTATAATAGGACTGCCCACGCAGGAAGCACTACCAGGCTCAAAGATTTATACGTACAGAGGTGGCAAGTTCTCTTGAATGTGTCTGCATTACAGACCACTTCTACATTTCTGGGAATTAGGTATCTCTTAGGGGTCCTGGGTTGTCCTTTTCCTTTAAACACCTAATTATGTTCCCAACTAACTTAAAAATTAAATGTTTTGGTCCCAGGGTCCTCATATCTGCCTACTTTTTGTCTTTTTTTAAAGCCTTCATATATAGAGCAATGAACTGTTGAGTCCAAGTTCTGGAAACTCAAATACTGAGAATTCAAAATTGAGAAATAATAAATATTAAGTTCTGAGCTGATTTATAGGCTGGATGTAGGCAAATGGTATGCTACATACTTATACTGACATTGAAATGGAGCATGCTTAAGATGATATTAAGAAAAATCCAAATGTACAAACCTTCCTCAGGCTCTTCAGAGCATGTAGAGCTCTCACTTTCTTTGTTCTGGATTTGTGCCTGCTGAGGAGATAACTGTGGTCTTTCCCAAGTCTTGGGTGGAGATGCCTGAAATTTCAGTTGGTGAGGTTTTCTGTCCACACAAGCCCCACTTGCTGTGAACTGGAATACTGCATTATCAAATTCCGTTGCAAGACTTGATAGATCAGGTTTCTGCAAGAAGCAGTGTTTCACATGATAGTGCTGATGTGCGCCCTGAAGATCATCAAAGTTTTTGTTGCATGCAGCACATCTAACAACAAACATCTCTTCCCTGTGTTTCTTTAATGTGTGAGTGTTGAGATGACTGTTCAAATCAGCAAAATTCTGTGCAGTTGCAGAACAAGTGCAGCATCGAAACCACAAGTTGCCTTTCTGCAGCATGGCTTTCTGACAATTCTCATAATCATTTTTCCTGTTTGTTTTGGAGATGTAAGCTGTTCGGCAACCACAGGTTAAACGGTCTCCTTTTTCTACTGGGAGGAAATCCTCCTCTTTTTTTATTGATACTTCCACCTGCTCAGGCACAAATGTATAGTCCATGCTATGAATCTCCCTATAATGGATTAGAAATTCTTCTTCTGTGTCAAAGAAGATATTACCACAAAGGCCACAGAAGAACTTAGTCTGTATCTCCTGGTTACGATGCTCTTGGAAGTGTCGCAGTAGCGTTACTTCTTTACGGAAGTAATTTCTGCATAAGCCACAGCAGTATCTGTGAAATGAATGGCTTTCTATGGACATGCAATGTTGTTTAACACTTTCTTCAGATTCAAACATCTCCTCACAAATGCAGCATTGCCATTTTCCCAGAACAGGGCTTTTTTTAGGGGAGAGTTCTATAGGACTAGGAATGTCTTTCCTTTCATCTGCAGAAAGGCACGCTGTGTCAGAAGCAGATGGCACAGGTTCGTCTTCCGGAGCTTCTTGCTCATAATAGTAACTATGTCCACCATGAAATTCAGTCACGTGTCCCATAATATCCTCTTCTCTGACATCTACAGAGCATGCTCTACACCAGAGAAGAAAATTAGTCAAGTGTGCTCCCCCATGGAATCGACTCATATGCAGGCGGATAATGCTTGAGTTTTCAGCAAGCTTTCCACACACAGCACACTTGTGACAGATCCTATTTGCTGATAAAATGTGATTTTCTACTGACTCTTCTGTAAAAAACTTTCGAAGGCACTCACAAAACCAGGCTTTTACTTTGCGGGCACTACCTTGACTTTGCTTTGCTACATGACTTTCATTTTCATCTTTTAAATCGTTCTTCCGTTTTGAAGGAGTAGAGCCCGTCTCGCTAGTAGACTCATCAGAAGTCAAGTGTCTTTTAAGCAGTGGTCGTGACCGATCCACAGCATGCCACAAATTAGACTGATTTTTATTTTTTCCGTTGATATGACAGAACATCAAGATGGACTCTGCCATTGTAGTAACAGCTTTGATGTTGTGCCGAGTGGTTTGCTTATGCTGGGTGATCTGATCCTGATTGGCAAAGAGTTTATCGCAGTTCTCACAGTAACCTTCTGTTTTAAAGATCTCTGCAACTTGAGAGATGCTCCTCTTTGAGAGTGCCACAGGCCCAGAGTTATAACAGCGTGTTCTAGAATGGGTCAAAAAACAAAGTAAAGAGGTTATGATATAACCTACAATAAAGCATTTTAAAACTTTCAGATGTACTCTGACATATTACCTAGTAGCTGCAGCAATTATTGCATGGAATAATGCCCTCTTTATACTTTAACTCGCCTACTAGCCTGCCAAGAAAAACATGCAATACCTATCTAGTCTCTGCACTTTGAAGAGAATTAGGTGCTGATTTCCAAAACTAGCACCTTGATTGATGCTTATGTTGTTGGCTCAATACATTTTAGAAATCTAACACTGCCAATTTACAAACTGCCAATTTAGTGGAACAGAAACCAAGTTCTGTTGTTTTGTTACAGAAAGAAACAAAAAGGATACAGACATCAGTCAGCATTCTGCAGTGAATTATGTGGGATGAAGCAGGCAAAAGACATGGAAAGGGGACAGTTCTTTGATGGCTTACTCAGGAAGTCAAATTCATATGGTCCTAGATGCCCTGAAATCCACTAGCACCACTAAGAACATGTCTATGGATATTCACATTATGAAGACAGCTGTCTCTCACAAACCTGAAATGAGCCGTTAATTCCATATGTGAGCGTAGTGTCTGGTGGCAGGATATACACTTCACTTGGAAGGGGACCTCTTTGCAGAGAGATATCAGAAGGTTCTTTGCATAGGATGGGAAAGGTAGAGGAAGGGCAGCCTTCATTTCACCTATAATATGGAATGGCAGGAAGTGCAACCACATGTTAAAGAGTTCTTTCATGGCATTTCAGCTCTCAGATGACATAGTTAAATACAGAATCACAGAATCATTAGGGTTGGAAAGGACCACCGGAGATCATCTAGTCCAAACCCCCGCGAAGGCAGGGCCACCTAGAGCAGGTTACACAGGAACCCATTTGTCACAGGGTTCAGAAAGCAAGCTACCATGGGTCAGCTGAATCACTGTAATCGTGCAATGGAAGCTTAAAGTAAAAACCAAGTTATGGTTTTAAATTCTTCTGTAAATTTCATATCTGAATTTGCATCCTGCTTTTTCCATACTTAATGACTGACATTACTTATCTATTCCTCCTTCTAGAAGGTCAGGTTAAATCTCTCTCTCACGAAGGTTCTTATTGACCATCTTCCCCTCTATCTATCACTATCTGTCTACTTTTACTACACATGCTTTTGTTTAAAGCCACAGTGTATTTAGAAAGAAAAAAAGATATGCAATTCATTTAACAAGTTCCCACATACTCTGGTATGTGGTATACACCATAGTATACTGTGGCATACCCTGATCATCTCTCTTTCCCATCCTCAGTATTAATTCTCGTCAAATTTTTAGGTGCAGGACTTCCAGTTGTTCCCTGTCTACCTTCAGGTATCAGCAGTACAAGAAATTTTTTATTGGAAGAGACCTGGTTTTAAAGGCATCTACAGTCAGCACACTCAGAATTAATAATCTATTTAAGAATAAAAGCACTGTGCAGCTGATTGTCACTTCCATGAAGATGCCAGTACTGACTTGACCTGCAGGAAGGTTCCTTCAAAGCCCGTATTTGCTGTACACTTCCTGCAGACACTCAGTGGGAGAGCAGAAGCATAATATACAGTTATGAAGATGACAAATAACTATACTAATCCTTTTGGCCATGTAGGCTTATCCTGAAAACTACACTATATACAATGTGGTAGCTTCTTGAATAAAAAGTCAACACCATCTGTATCTCATTTGTCTACCTAATATTAAAGTACATGTTTTAATGCCTATTGCTTATGTCAAAGCTAAAGAAATCAGTATAGTTATGATGGTCATTTAGCCTGTTTCCAAGACCACAATCAGAGAGGTATCTTCTGTGGAATCTAGCAAGTATGGTTCTCAGCCTGGAGAAGAGAAGGCTGTGTGAAAACTTCATAGCAGCCTTCCAGTATCTGAAGAGGGCCTAAAAGGATGACAGAGGGAGTCTTCATCAGGGACTCTTAGTGATAGGACAAGAGTTAATGGGTTTAAACTTGAACAGGGGAAGTTTAGGTTAGATATCAGGAAGAAGTTCTTTACTGTGAGGGCACTGAGGCACTGGAACAGGTTGCCCAAGTTCTGAATGCTCCATCCCTGGCAGTGTTCAGAGCCTTGGGAGGCACGGTTTAGTGTGAGGCGTCCCTGCTTATGGCAGGGGGGTTGGAACTAGGTGATCTTAAGGTCCTTTCCAACCCTAACTATTCTATGATTCTACAGTTGAGGATTTTACCAGCTCACAACATAACTCGTATTTTAGTTTTCAGCAGCAATGCAGCCAGTGCAAGGCATAAGACCAGCAGCAATGTTCCAGCTAAGCAGGATAAATTTGCAACTATATGGAGAAGAAACTTTCACAGGTCTTTTCCACCAGGAATGCCAGAGACGAGTACAAGAAAAATAGCCTCCAGACTTCAGACAGTACAGTAAGGGGAAGGAACATCACAGCCAGCCTGACTGAAATTTATGAAAAAGAAATTTATGTGTTTCAGTTTGAATTCCTATCAACATGCTAAATGTAAACTTATTGAGGACAGCAGTTGTACAGAGTCACTGGAGGATGAGAAGCGTATAAGAGAGACCTGACAAATGGAGGTAAAGGAAGGTCTGCTTCTCATGACAGCGATTGTGATGGAAGAATCATTTCTACACATAAATATGGATTTCAAAGCATTTTCTCTTACAAAACTGTATCACATTTAAAACCTTAGAAGAAAAATAAGAATCTATTAAAAACAAACTTTAAAATCTTAAGCTTTTTTACACAATGCAATTAAGTCATTTCATAGCATAAAGATCAATTATCAGAAGGAATGAAAGCAGCATCCTTAGTAGCAACATACCACTCAATTTAGAATCCTGGCGGAAGTGGTTCTCTCCTGACATATGCTGCAAGCATTCCTCTCTTCTTGTGAAAAG
Source organism: Loriculus beryllinus (assembly GCA_039877255.1). Classification (NCBI taxonomy): domain Eukaryota; kingdom Metazoa; phylum Chordata; class Aves; order Psittaciformes; family Psittacidae; genus Loriculus; species Loriculus beryllinus. The sequence goes on from JBCJKH010053976.1 coordinate 46,482, forward strand.
GAGGAAGCAGTCTGGGCAAGCAAAACACTGAATAAGCTGCGGAGGGAGATCTTTTATATGTCCATCATTTTCATCTAGCTGGAAGAGAAAATGATCTAATTAGGAAAAACTAAGTAAAGAAACTATTCCCAGTTTTCCTCATGTCCTTCCTTTCCTCTATCCCTTCTGTAGTAATGTTGTCACTTTTAGTTTTCCAATTACCACATCTGTGTTTACCTACAGCCTACTCCTATGCACTTCAGCTAGTGAGACACAAGGGACTGGCCAAACTGACACTGTCAAACTCAGCTGCTCATCCTTACTACACTGGCAACTTTCCCATTCCTTTCTTGCACCACTGAGAGCAAGCACCTTCCCCAGGAACTATTGGCTCCATCAACTCTTAGCCAGTCTCTTTACCCAGTCTCTCAAAAAAAGCTCCTATCACCAAAGCAGCTGTTTTTCCTCATGTCAGTTTTTCCCTAATCTTGCTAACCACCAACTTCTCAAAATGCTCTGAGCAGCCTAACAGGTCTGTGACTTTCAGCAAAGTTAACTCCTTTCACCCCTTTTGTCTTCTACATCAACTTCAGATCCTTGCCTTCAGGGAAAAAAATCCTTCAATTTTGCTTCCAACATTTTCATTTATTCCTTCCTTATGCAACTCAAAGAATCATCATGATATACTTATGCTTTTTTCTACAGCTTCATTTAGGATTATCTCCCCATCCTTCTATACCAAAATAATCCCATCTTCCTGCCTGCTGCAAGAGCCACTCTCTAAGTGCAGCTAATGCCCTTGGACATGCCACAGACACACAACTTGGAAGCAATGGGAAAAGATCAAGTACAAACTATGATGTAGTCTTTCCAGCGTGTCAGGTATGACTATGCATTAAGAGTTACTACTATTAGCTAAAAGGAGTCTGATGCTCAGAGTATTTAAAACTTTCCCTAAATTTAACACAGCTTCTGCAGACTAGACAGATACCCAACAACATTTGTTATTAAAGCACTACACTTTGAAAATGCTATCCATTATCCAGTTCAACACCAGACTGCTTAAGTGAAACAATGCACCCAGAAGACAACACCTGAGCATCTGTCATTGAACTGAGGTTTTACCAGGGTAAGTTATGAACAGAAGGGAAAGAAAGCATTATTAAAAAGAGTGAAGGTAGGAAGGAACTACAATAAAATCCCCAAATACCATTAGCTTATATTCAAATCAAAACTCAAATGCTAGATTATCCGTTTCTCTTCTGTAAGCTAACCAGTGAGTAGCAGCAAATACATAGAAACAGAAGAAACAGTTACATCTGAATCACTCAAGTTTTGTTTTCCTCATTCTGTTGCCTCTCTTTTCCCCCCATCTCCTTCTGCTGCTTCTCTTTTTAAATGCGAGTTATTTCGCCCTGACTTCTTGCCTTTATCTTTCAGCTCTGGAGATGCAAAAAAAAAAAGGAATACCTTATGACAGCACCAATAGAGAGACAAGAGGTTCAAGACAGAACTACTGTCCTCTCAAAAAGTACACTGGCCTAATGGTCTAGACCTAATGGGAGTACTGTCAGGACACAGTGTTTGAAACAGCAGAGTAAGAAAAATTACCTTGAGGGCTAAAAGAAGGGAGGAGAAAAAGAAGTTTAAAAGGATTAAAAATCAAAATCAGTATGTAGATTCACATCTTGAAACCCCCCTAGTACTTTCAGTCAGGTGAGTTACTTATCCTCATGATCTTGCCTTATATAAAAGATGATCACTGTACTGCTGAGACGTCGAAAATATTTGGCAGCATATCACACAGGCAACAGCATTATTTGGGGGCCCATGTAATGTGACTGTTGGGTCACAAGGAGAATGATCAAACCTGGAGAGAAAGAAATAATTAACAAAGTAGTCCCCTCTAGATAGTCAAACCAGACTTTTTTAAGGGGGGGAGGAAGGGATAAGGAGGGGGATAAAATCTGTCTTTTGAAGTTGTTGGACAAAACCCTATCAAATGGACCTAAACTATAAAATTCCTCATTTCCTCTATCATTAACCTCGTATCAGTTAAGTATCCTGTACAGAGCTGATTCTCCTTGCCGCTTCCCTGTTATAACGACCACTTTGCAGACAAATCATACCATTTTCAAGAGCAAAAGAACTAACAAAGCTTCAATTTCCTACAGAGGAATTTGAAAAAATTATTGATTTTTACCTCTCTGCACAAGTTGTGGCTGGGATGGAGTTAATTTTCTTTGTAGCAGCTTACACAGCAGGTGTGTTTTGGAATTATGAACAGTGTTGATAGCACAGGGATGTTTTAGCTATTGCTGAACAGTGCTTGCATAGTGTAAAG
>JBCJKH010053978.1:0-16173 GCA_039877255.1 Loriculus beryllinus
CCCTGCCCATGGCAGGGGGGTTGGAACTGGATGATCTTAAGGTCCTTTCCAACCCTAACGATTCTATGATTCTATGAATGCCTGCACAAGGATGAAACATCAGTGAACTAGCTGTTGATTTTGTTATTTCATGGAGTTTATAAGCCATTTTTCTTCTTTTCTTCTTTTTCCCACCCCACTCCAGCAGCGTGCAGGGTAGAAGGGAACAGGACGCATATGTCAGTGGTCTAGGATGGCCAGTGAAGGCTCCAACATCCCAAGTCCTGTGGTCCGCCAGATTGACAAGCAGTTTCTGATTTGCAGCATATGCCTGGACCGTTACAAGAACCCCAAAGTACTTCCCTGCCTGCACACTTTCTGTGAGAGGTAAGTCCTTTCCTCAAGCTGATAATGAGGTTTTTGTGTTGTGCAATAAGCATATGGACGGAGACTTTTCTCTTTACGTGTAAAGGTCCTCTCAAGGTATGATGAAGTCTGGGAATGCTGGAAAGTCAGGGATGAGGAGAAATGATTCTATTCTATGATTCTATGATTTGTGGCAGGCAGGAAGAGGAGATGGCAGTGGAATATTTGGAATACATTCCCTTTATGGAAGGGTAAATAGAAAGTAAGTCCAAAGAAACTAATGAATACAGTTATAACCATGTGAAAAGTGTTGGCATTCAGAATTTGGACCTCAAATTAACGGCCTCAAATTTATCCTGATTAGTATAATTAGAAACAATAAAACCCTTTCTTTGTTGATTTACTAAGCAGAGAATTAATTAGCTCATCCTTTAATGTCCAAGGGTTAGACATGATATATACCTTATTAATAACCTGTGATTAAATGTCTTCATCATTCTGCAGCTCTGTTGACTGAGGTGGAAAAGCTCTGGAAAAAGATGTGATAAACCAGAAATCTGGCACCTACTGTACTTAGCTGAATTAATTGTATATCCATAGTGATAATGTTAATACGATATTGTCCATCAAATGCTGGAGAAAATACAGTATCTGCAGAAAAGTTAGCTGATGAATTGTTAGAGTTATTTACCCAATGATGTGATTCAGCTCTTTGGATTATATGTTGAATGGCATGAGAGCTTTAATAAATGATATTTTGTGTGAACATTTAGTTCATGAGATTTCCACTTCCTACAATTGTGGTGTGCATATCGAACTTTGCACAGGGTGCAGGAAAAAATGTGGATCTCTGAGTGTGTCAGATGAACTGGTCTTTTGTAGAATAGGAACCCTGACTTTACTGAAGTCAGCAGTGAAACTCCCACTGAAGTCAGTGAAGTCAGAATTTTCACCACGATGTCTTAAGTTTCTTGACTTCACGTATAAATCCTAAAGTCAGCTTCTGGTTTTCACTGTAATCCTCTTATGCTGATCTGGTTATGGAGAGAGGCTGGAAGAACTCTTCCACTGTACTCTTGATGTGCAAAGCCTAAGCCCTGCTTTCATAGAGCCCTTACTGGGGGGTCAGGAGGAGAGCTGCCATGGGAGGATGAGGAGTGGTGCCAAGAAAAACCCTTGGAAGTGGGCAAGAGCTGTGTGGCTGTGTGAGCTCACACTTTCTTGGTTGGCATCTCTTAAGGAATGTGGTGTAGGACTGCTCCCATTAAGGACTGCATTCTGCAAAGCTTCCTGTGCTTATGAGACCATACTGAATTGCAAATTGCAGTTGGATGTTGCATGCCCAGGAGCCATTAACTTTTCAAGGCCTGTTACCTCGGCCAGTCTGCTGCACGTTGTTGATCACAGAACTTCTGTGTCAGATTTATATTCTGTGAAATTTAGTTTTTCTAAAAAGCCCCCAACAACCCTCCCCTCTCCCCCAAATCAAACACAAACAAGCAAAAGTCTCCTCCAAAACTCCCCTGAACATAAACTGTGATAACCTAGGCTGTGCTTCTCTATGTGATGAAGACAGCTCTGTTGATTCTGGCTAACTGCCAAATAACTTCCCTAGGTGAAATAGATGGAAAAATTTCCACTGATTTCACTGGGACCAGGTTTGAGCTCTGAAACACTAAACCCACAAATAAAAGTTAATAAAGGAGATTCTCTTGGAAAGACAAGGTTCAACCACCGGTTAGGCAGTTAAAGACACAGGCTCCAATACTTGATGCAATAACTTCATGTCTGTCAAACTTCATCTGATAGGCTATCACTCTTACTAGCCTGTGAATAGGATGCAGTAGATGTCTGGAAGTGCACATCCCCTCTGTGTAAATATAACTAAGGCAGGCACATAACTCTTACAGTGATGCCAGTTTATAAACCTTTTCTCATGTGGCAGAGGAAAAAGGTTTAAAAGAAAAAACCCCATGGTAACCACTGTTACTTCTGAAGCCTGGTGATGTACCTTTCCTTTTGTAAGTAGGGGTCAAACCAGTTCTTCAACTGAAAGGAGTCGGGTTTTTTTCCCTCTTTGATGACACTTTACCTTTCTCTCCCCTTCCACCTCCTTTCCCATAGGTGCTTACAGAATTACATTCCAGCCCATAGCTTAACCCTTTCTTGCCCCGTGTGCCGCCAGACCTCCATTCTGCCAGAGAAAGGGGTTTCTGCACTCCAGAACAACTTCTTTATCACCAACCTGATGGATGTCCTGCAACGAACGCCGGACAACAGCATTGAAGACTCCTCCATCTTAGAGACTGTTACTGCTGTTGCGGCGGGCAAACCGCTCTCCTGTCCCAATCATGATGGAAATGTAAGTGAGATGAACTCCTGTGATGTGTACAGGTACTGATATGTACTGACTGGTCTGGTTTGTCATAGATATTTTGTTCTAAGAAGATAGGGGGGAATTGTAATCACACTAGTTCTTTGATTTATAATATGCCAGCAAAAGACAAGTGATTCTTACAATTAACTCAGATACTTTTAGTGGAGTATTTTAAAGTAGTCAGAATATTATTTCATCTAACCAGTCATCTTGGATGATACTGTCTTTTAGCACATTTGGTCAAAATTATTGTCTTGTAAGTGCCGAATCTTGTGCTTTTGCCACTATGTGATAGGTTTCCATAACTCTTTTGCTTGTAGAATCAACTATTGTCATGGAAGCCTATGTGCTTGTTTAGTCAGTACGTGGCAGGGACCTTACAAGCTTAACTGACCTGCACACTGAGGCAGTACCGAAAGCTGCGTGAGCATATTACCATGGAGCCAAGTAAAAGGGCTCAGAATGATTTGGGTCAGTGCAGGCTAGAAACAGAGAGCTTCTTTTTGTCTGCAGTGTTTTGTGCGTCTCATGTATCAGTTCTTGGAGGATGCTTTCTTTTTTTCCTCCACCTACTTTTTTTGCCCAGCATCTCTCCCACATATACCCTCAAATCAGACCACTGAATGCACCGGCAAGTACTCCCAACTGGGTAAGTATTCCTAGATTATTACAAGAACAGCTCTAACTCCGCTTACTTAAAAATTTTCAGTGTTAACCTGTGTGGCTTCATGGTAGGCATATCAGTTCCTGTCTTACAGCCAAGCTTATGCAAATGCGTAAGTAGACAACCTTGCAAAGCTGAGTGATGCTGTGTTGTGAACTGAATGCTGTGCTTCTATGCAAGCCAAGAAATACGTGCTAGTATTTTAAGACGACTTTCAGGGAACAGTTTTATTTGATACTCAGTTTGGGTATAGCAGTTTTATAGGAATAATTTAGCTGATAATTGGTGATTACTCTTATAGAGGAACAACTCTGTTCTTTTACATTTACTGACCTGCTGAAATTAGATGGACTTGTAGAACTGATTTGCTGTACACTCTCGTTAATGAATAACTGGTATAACTTTTGAATTGTGTGCTATACCTATGTGTGTGTAGTGGTTACTGGTTAATACATTCCTAGTTTTTATTTGCATTTTATTGTCTCTCCTTAAAATGAATCACAGTTCTTTTCTGACACAGCAATCGTGAAAGGGGTCATTTCATTTTGAAATGCAGAAAATGGTCAAAATGAAGATATTACTTGGTTTGCATTTTACATTTTCAGCTGATCATTCTTTGGGTGTGCTTAGAAAAAACTGGTTTGCCTACAATTATAAACGACACCTTATACCACTCTGAGAGCTCCTTTCTAGGGAAAGGTGTTTTTATAAGTCCTCCAAACCCCCACGTACTTGTCTTGCCTTGAAACACTGTATGCCCTTTAGGATGCTGAGTAGTGTGTGCTGGGAGTATCTTCTTGCTTCAGTAAGTGTATGGGTGAGTGGGGGATAGGCTGAGGGTGACTCCAGTTTAAAGCTTTGTGGAGCTAGGAAATGAAGAGCTAAAGTGCACACATTAAGTCCTTGCGATGAGAGGAGCTGAGATAAGCTTTGTGCAGAACTGCTTGAGGCTGGTCAGTGGGCCTGGCTGAAGGGCAAGGTGTGCAGGGCAGGGTGTGCAGGGCAAGGTATTGGACGCCTTAGACCTGACTGAGGAAACATGTTTCTGCTGGCTTGAGGTGTACCCAGCATGAGGGCACTATGTGCAAATGCCTGGCTGCTAGCACCTTTGCTGGGGGCTTTAGAGACTGAAAGAGGATTGAGGTTGTAGCTGAAGCAGAATGCCTTCACAGAACCAGCAGTCATTCTGCTCTCTGTTAGTTTTTATGTATTGCTTGAGGTAGGGTCAGACCCATTATATTTTTACTATCAAGGGTAAAATTTTACATCAAGTGTATTTCGTTTAAATATTACCAGATTTTCTTTGCATCAGCTCGGAAGTAAGTTTCTGTTTCAATAAATTTTTTCAGTCTTTCCAGCCATGCTGGCTTTAAGCCTCTCTGATTAAAAAAAGTAGAAAATGATGTGCTGATACTTTCTCATTGGCATGCCTTTTTGCTTGTAACTTAGCCTTCCTCAGGCCATGTACTTTCCCTTCCAGTTGGTCTCTTATTCCCATCACTCATATTTTCCATATGTGTGTATCCTATTCCTTTTGCTCACAACCTCTCATCCTCTGTTGCGGCATCTTTGTTGTGTGTATTCTTACAAAAAATATAACTTTTCTTTAGGATCTTAACGCAAGAGATGGTTTCCTGTGCTTGAAGTGTTAACAAATGCTCCCTCATATGCACCCAACACAAAGCACAACTATATATTCTTGTTAAACTAAGGTAATAGGGCACACACATGATGGAACTTTTGAACCTAATGGAAGATTATCTTCTACCTACACATTAAAATAAGATTGGCTTTATCTTCAGCTGCTAAACGCTGCAGCTCTTGTTGGAAGTAAGCATCCTGGTTCACAAACATCGATCTACAATCATTTAGGGGCAGGTACAACAGCCAGGACAGGGAAGGCTGTGAAATTCCAGGTCCGTTACTTCATAATACGTAATAAGTGGTATAGCCTCTTTGCAGTCACCCATCCTGAAAAGCCCATGCTTGGGCTTTATTTGAATTTGAGGTTAGAGCCAGCCCAGCATCTAGGATCCGTGCTTTTACAGGTGCAGTGTATTTTCTGCCTATGGAGTGGAACAAGAGAGCATACCCCATATTAAATTAAATGCTTGTAACGGGAGAGAGTGCCTTATCTCCGACTAGCTTTTTCTCAAAAGATCAATGAATAGCTTGGCAATTTGACAGCTATAAGATCTCGTCTAGAAAAACATTTCCTGAGCTTGTTCAGGTGTCGCTTACTGCCTGTATGCTTCTGTTAGAAAAATAAAGAAGTACCTATCCTTGGTACTCTGATGAAGTGACTTTGTAACAGACCTTATAAGACCTTGATTTTTCTCTTCACCTCTGCACTTCCCACCATGGCACCTAGTTGTGTATCTCATTGTGCAATACTCAGTGTGTCATTGAGGCTAAATAAACAATTCAGGGTATAAGAGTTACTCTTATGAGCATTACAGCTAACAAACTGAGCTCTTTGCTGGCAAAATTTTGTTCTGCCTGTCACAAAATGTGATACCCATGTTGGACATGGAAGGACGAGAAGAAAAGCCAGTAAGACCTGTCTGTCTGTAGCTGGAAATGAATCTCACCTGATTAAGAAGTGCTACACAAAATCTAACGAAATCAGCTTATCTAGGCACTTAAAGACTGAATTGCATTAATATTGGGTTTTCTTTCTCCTTCAGCTATGGCACAATCCCCAGATTTTGATGGGAAATGAAACCTGCTTCACTCAAAATACTGTAGTTTGACTGAGGCAAAGATGACTATTTCTATGCAGACACACACACTAGATCCTTGTGGGTTTCAAGCTGTTACCATTCTAGCTTATGTGATTGATTCTCTGGTGCTTTAATAAAAAGGAAGGAAGTTTATTAGGCTAAACTTTAATATGCCAATGAGATACTTTCTTTCCTATATATATTGCTACAAATATGTTTATTACGAATTGTTCAACAGGAAACAGAAATATTAAATTACTCTCATTGTTGTATCCAAAGATAAAAATATTTAATAAAGGCTTGTTAAAACATCTTGAACCTTTGCATTAAGTTATGAAGAGGCAGAAAGATGAACTTTTGACACTCATACAAATGAAATTAAATTCTCTGACCATATAAAAAGACTAAAAACAAAATCCTAATAAAATACATAAAATTTTGCTCCTTTTGGTTGTTTCTGGTTGCAAATTAAAGCCTTTGTAAAGAATTTAAAGCCTAAACTCTTTTTAACTCATTTCCTCCAGGCACAGTAATACTGTACCACATCTTAGTGCCTACCAAACTGACTGTCAGGCCTGGGAGGATCTACTAATGTGAAACTGCTAAATTCACAGTGACCAGAGTAGTGTTGATAGGGATTGTCATTGTTTAGAAGATCTGTTTTGGTTTTGTTTTGTTTTCCTGGCTGATATATTTGATCTTACACTGTTTATTTGGAGCAGCTTTTAAATTTTCTCTGAAGTGGCTTGCACAAATGGCCAACAAATGTTTTAAACCCTCATTGTGTGTGAATCCCGTATCTTGTGAATGGAGATAAGAGAGAAGAATGGGAATGAGACAGAAAGGAGCTTATCAAAGGAAAATCCCTATTAATGCTTATAGCCACATGCAAATCACGGTCTTACTTCACCCTCCTAATTCTCAAGATGTCTTGGAGTAGCCAGCTACTTTGCACGATGCTGTTACAGGTTCTTCTTCTCACCTGAGAACAGCTGTTCCTACACAATCATCTTATCGTCAACCAACATCTCCAGCCCAGCCATCTCTGCATGCAAGATCTAAGTGCCAGAAGCATCAGCTGAGTTATTCAAGAGTCTGATGCTATGCTGTGAATGCAAGAGAGCTGCCAGTGTCTCGCTTTGAAGCATATACTATGAGCTTCCTTATGTACTTTTAATGAGCCTAAAATACCTTGTGCTTGAGGACTTCCTAGCTGTAGAAGAAAGTTTTATGCTGAATTTGCATCTGTGTGCAATATTTTTGGCACAGCACTGTTCTCTTTCTTTCTCTTCATGAATATATTCAGAATTTAGGGTATTTATTACATGCAAACATCTGTTTTTATCTCCAGAGAGCATCTTCCTGGGTACGTAACAGGTTGAAACAATCTCTTCCTCTTTCAAGTTTAGATCAGCACTCTTATTATAATCTCAGATGTGAGGTTTTAATGGTTTTAAGTAATGAGATATGGAGATTTTTCTCTGTAGCACATTGATTCATTTAGGGTGTTTTTCTCTAGCAAAAACCCCTGCTGTTTGGTGAGCTCCATCAAGGTCATGTTCCTTGGGTGGCCTGGTTACAAAAAACATCCTAAGTCTACACTCCATTTGGCAGACAGGATGGGGAAACGAAGGATTGAGTTAGTGAGGGGACTTGAATGCCCTGTTTTTTCAAGTTGTTTTAGAGGGTAGCTGAGAGAGACACCAAAACTTACTATTACACAGTATAAATAGGATGTTAGGGCCTGCCTTGAAGTCCAGCATTCTGTTTCCCAGGCTGCTGTTGTGATAGTTTCCAATGCAATGAAATTCACTTAAATCAGCATTTTGAGATGAATATAGAACAGCCATCTTTTAGGCAGTAAATCAGTGGTGGCTAAGAAAGGAGAAACTTAGTCTTAGAGCTTGGATAATAACATGAGTTCAAGACCCAGTATGATGTCCTTTGAGTGATGTTACTGCTGCGGTGTTTGAATTTAGAGTTGTGCGCTTTTCCAGGTGATGGAGTTTTACTGCCAGTCCTGTGAGACTGCCATGTGCCGGGAGTGTACAGAGGGAGAACATGCAGAGCATCCCACGGTACCCCTCAAGGATGTGGTGGAACAACACAAGGCTTCCCTCCAAGTCCAGCTGGATGCTGTCAACAAAAGGTATGGAGACTCCACCGATTATTTTCTATTTTCAGTTCCACCACTGGCTTGCTCTGTTACCCCAGGTAGATGTGCCATGGGCTGTTGCCGAGAAAACAGAGATAGTGAGGCTAGCATAAGGAAAAGAAAATCCTTTGAGTGCAATGCACTGAAGGGTTAGAGAAAAGTGCTAAAGATTCCAACCTACCCTTCACAAAACAGAGGCCAGTAGAAATTCAAGTGCCCTCCAAATAAGGGGCATAAAATGTTAAGGAGAAAAGTACTAGTCAGTCATGAATTTAATGATAAATAATATTGGATGCTTAAAAGACTAGTACAAACACTATGGTGGCAGAAAGGCTAAAAATATAAAGGTGAAAGTGGGATAGATCTAGTTATATCTGCCTGAGCCAGATACATTTGCATACAGGACAGAGGATACAAGGCTTCATTGTTAGAAATGCCTAGTCTAATGGATTTCCACAAGGGAGGGCCCTGGCTTAGCTTTACTTTATGAAACCAAAATCACTGTGTGGTTATAAAAGGAGTGAACTTACTTCTGGGAAATGACTGAGTTTAAAGCCAGGCTGCTGATGAGATGGTTTTATCAAAGATACCAGAACAAGGGCCAATGTTTAATGACTTTTGAAACAGTAATCTTTGTAATTTAATCCCTCCCTCAGGCTTCCAGAGATCGACTCAGCACTTCATTTTATATCTGAAATCATACACCAGTTAACCAACCAAAAGGCTAGCATTGTAGATGACATTCATTCCACTTTTGATGAACTCCAGAAGACTTTAAACGTGCGAAAGAGTGTGCTGCTTATGGAACTGGAAGTGAATTATGGCCTTAAACACAAAGTAAGATGCATGTTTTGTTTCAATAATAACCTATTAATTTAATCAAACAGATTTTACAAATGATGCAGGATACCAGTTTGACCAATTGTGTCTCAGTTCCAGGGGAGAGCTTTGTTTTCCTGAAATGAAGTGCTGCAGAGCCTTGCTTGTGGGTGCCCAGCATTATGAATGAAATTGAGACCCTGTATGGGCAGGTAGCCCTTTGTGCATGGTGTGTGAGGATCTAAAATGGCCAATACACTAAGTAGACATCTGCTTAAAGCCAGCATACTGATGTATAGATGACAATAAGGGAACACCAAAGGAAAGTCTGAAATCCTTGGGCTGCAATCCTATGACTCCCCACCACCTCCCTTCATGAAGATACATGCCAAACAATTTCTCCTGAAGAACTGAGCAAGGCTTGCTCTTTTGCTTTAAGGCAGTGTTTTCCTTTCAAGTGCCTGCTAACGTATATCATGTTAGATGTCACTCGTTGGAACACATAAAGATTGTAGGGACATCTCACTTTCTCAGAGGAATGCAGACAGCAATAGATTCCAGAGCTGTATTTGTTCTCTTATTTCTTATCTGGATGATTGAATATTTTGCTTTTTCCCCCGTATAGTAGGCTAAGCTTTAAAGGAAGAGGACAGAAATCTGTACCTCTGCAAAGAGGAGCTTGTAGCATGGTTGTGTAGGGTTCTTGTTGAGGATTAATCAGTCTAAGTCGGGCAAATGAAATAATTTAGTCCTTGTCTTCCTGGGCATCATTTGTCTGCTTTATATAAAGAAAGATCTTTTCCCTCAAAGCCTTCAAAAAGAAAGTATCATCAACAACTGGAGTTTCAAGAGTGCCTGATAATATTAGCATCCTTGGGCATTCTCTGCAATTACGGAGCAGCTTGAGCATCTCCAGATGTCTGAAGCTGAGGAATGCTGCATTCCTGGATCTGGAGCAGACTAGGTCATGAGGAAGGTATTGAAATGCTGAGCCTGTGAATAAGGAGGAATTCTAACATGTGCACAAGATGTGTACTTTCAGGAACACACGAAGCCCAAAACCCTCAGGGCACAGAATTCAGACATCTTCAGAGCTAAGCAGGAGCTGTTGAGCTTTTAGCATCAAAAACTTGGACGTAGATCCCAGGTTCGTCTAAATGTATTCAAGATGTCACAAAACCTTATTTTTTTAATAAAGTAAATATACTCAGGGTATGTACAAAGTTCACACAAGATGGAATATGATATTAATTTATCTTACTGTATTTTAAAGGGATTTAAAATAGTTCAAAACCTATTCTGGGCATCAGAGAACCAAAGTTTTACAAAGCTGTACAGCAATAAAAGAGGCATCTCCCCTGTTTTTATAAAAAAGAGCTATTGGAACTGGATTTTACTTTTGCATAAATAGTGGTGCTGCTAAATAATGCAAACCCAAATATTCTGTTATTCTGATCACGTACTTTGTAAAAACATAAAAATGAAAGGGCTGCCCTTTACTAGAAGAAAGTTGGCAATTCAGTTTGTGTTGTGCAATGGACTGAAAGAGGCCTCATGTAAAATACTTCAAAATACATTTTAAATATTAGCTATGGTAAGATTTAATACTTTCCATCTTTGTAATGAAAGAAAACTATTTTGAGAAAATAATGGGTTTAAAATGTAGCTGCAAATTGTCTTCCTCCTCAGTTTGTGGTTTTTATGCCAAGCATATGGGGTTTTGTCATCCTAGGACTTTATTAGCTACGCTCTCCGTTTAACTACTTGTGTCCTTGAATAAACACAAAGCAGATTAGAAATGCCCTATATTGAATCCTGAGACTTGCCTAGAAAAACAGATAACTTGAAATTTCAGTGTAGTCTTGAAATTTGTTCATTCTGTTTTGCTTGACAAAGATTTTGTGTTATCACTTTCTCGTCAGCCTGGATTTTCTCCAGTGGGTGAAAAGTAGACAGCTTTGTAAAAATCAGAAGAAAAATGCCCTTAGAACGTGGTGTCATTGCATGGGGTGTCTCTGCGAGAGAAGCCATAGCAATAAATACACCCAGTCTCCAAGTCTGCTTTAAAATCAATTGAAAAGTTTCAAAAATATTTACTTTACAGTGATGGTCAACAAAATAACTTCTCTGATGCACAGGAATGTCTGTGCCTTAGTTCTTCTCTGTGGGAAAAATGTACCACATGTATGACTGAGTACTTTGGTTTGGGGATTTCATCAGAGAGTGTTGGGGGTAGCTGGAACATTTGGGTTTTCCTGACTCTCATGAGTTTCTCTGCTAGGTTGTTATAATTCAGGGATCCTTTTTCCAATTCAATGCAAAGCTGGTTTTAAACAAAAAGTTACCCTTGTTCCCAGCCCACACCTAACTATTTTGAGGTCAGTATTGTTTTAAGGATTTTACACCAAGGAATAGAACCAAGCCTATAATAAAAGCTCTTTCTCAGTCTTAAACACAGAGTAGCTGCTTGTTGCCCACCAAAATTTCAGACTACTCAACCCAACTTTTCCCAATATCCACAATCCATCCTTTACGTTTTGCTTTCCTGCCTGCTGAAACTAGGGAATCATTTTACCCATTTCTGCTGGAGAGACTTCCTTCTTCACTTACCTAGATCAGGAATCACACTCTTCCTCAAGACGGATGTACAGTGACTTCTTGTCTGTCTCCATGGAGGAGCAACCCAAGGCTTCCCTGGGCTCTGAAGAAATTTTCAAGAAGTTTCTTGCAGCCTCCCCTAGTAATGGACCTGTGACTCCAAAATATCTCTACCCCTGTGCATGCAGGTCAATTCCCAGTAATTATCTCACTAACTATGAATACTGAGAGGTAGGTGGAGCAGGTGGGCTAACTTAGTGTGACAGTGGATCTGTGAAGCCTTGAAAACCCAAAACAGGGCATGCTTTTTGTGTTGCAGCATGTTATTGCCAGAACATGTAGGGGATCAGTGTTGTACTTTTTCAAAATGAAAGTTTAAAATAAACCTAAAATAAAACCCTATGAATTGGGTTTCTACAAGGGTCTTCAGATATAAAGCATGCTGCATCTTGCTAGGACAGTTCCTGTAACATAATGCTAATCTGGTGTCTGCTAATGTGCACAGGTCCTCCAGACACAGCTGGACTCCCTACTTGAAGGACAAGAAAGCATCAAAAGTTGCAGCAACTTTACAGCCCAAGCCCTCAACCACGGCACTGAAACTGAAGTTCTGCTGGTGAAGAAGCAAATGAGTGACAAGCTGAATGAACTGGCTGAGCGGGACTTCCCATTGCAGCCCCGTGAAAATGACCAGTTGGACTTCATAGTGGAAACAGAAGGCCTGAAGAAGTCCATTCACAACCTGGGTACTATTTTAACCACCAATGCTGTTGCCTCTGAAACAGTTGCCACAGGTGAGGGACTGAGGCAGACAGTGATTGGACAGCCCATGTCTGTTACCATCACAACTAAGGACAAAGATGGGGAGCTGTGCAAATCTGGGAATGCTTACCTCACTGCTGAACTGAGCACACCTGATGGGAGCGTAGCAGATGGAGAAATACTTGACAATAAAAATGGCACTTACGAATTTTTGTATACTGTTCAGAAAGAAGGGGACTTCACTTTGTCACTGAGACTTTATGATCAACATATCAAGGGTAGCCCGTTCAAACTTAAAGTGGTCAGATCAGCAGATGTATCCCCTACCACTGAGGGGGTTAAGAGGCGTGTTAAATCTCCTGGCAGTGGTCATGTAAAGCAGAAAGCTGTGAAGAGACCTGCGAGCATGTACAGCACCGGCAAAAGAAAAGAGAATCCCATTGAAGATGATTTGATCTTCAGAGTAGGTAGGTGACTTGTCTGCTACCTATTGACGTACCTTAATTAGTTCAGGGAAACTGAATGAAAAAATCTGGAAGTTATTTTATAATATATAAAATTATAATATATATATATTATATATATTATATATAAAAATGATATATATATATAATATATATATGTATAATTATATATATATATATATATTATTTCTGGGGATATAATCTCCCTTGAAGTAGATAATCTGTGTCACACAAGATTTGCTGAAGAAGTGAGATTTATAGAATGGAACTGACATGTTAGGAAAAGAGAGGTTATCATCCTCATTTCCATATCCACACCTGAATGTATTTCCATCTTAGAGAACTGTTGAGAAGGTATTGATCAATAAGTTAATTTTAGTTTAAGCATAACACTGAGCTGGACTTATGTTTACTTTTGATTTCAATAGTTTTCTAGCTTGCTTATGACATTTTTCACAGGATCCAGTGAAAGATCTTTTAGTCATTGACTATCCTTTCTATTCCATTGACATAAACCTTGTAACAGCCGTCACCGCATGGATTGGTAGAGAAAAGATAACATTTCAAAATATTGAATAAGAAAACAGAACAGAGAATATGCCTGGATATGGTGAGAGTTGAATTAGGGAATACAAAATATATCTCAGACATGGAGAACTGTGCAAGATGGATTGAGTTCAGTGGATTTGGAGATGCTTATTACGACCACTTATGCACAGATTATTTTAAACACAGTCTCAGAGAAGGAGATTTTTGAATTTTGTTGCTACTTTATGTGCAAAATAAATCAGATCCCCAAAACTTCATCTTTTCTGGGAAACACTAACATTTTTTACAGAAACACGTCATTTATTACTAAAGACCATAGAGAAAAGTGTAACAAGTAAAGACCTCCTGAGCTATAACAGCAAGAGCTGTCAGGAATATTTCATATGTAAATGCTGTTAAGATTCTCAGACTAAGAGTTTTCTGGTGTATCTCAATACAACCTTGTACAATAGTTAGCAATTTCTTTGCTCATATCATTCCATAAGGAATATATTGGAGTAGTGCCAGCCATACCCTCATGCTGGCAATCTTGCCAACCTAACTTTAATTCTGAATAAATATGAGGGTAATCAATAAATTCACAGGGCAGGAATCTACAGAAAGAAGATAGGGTACACCATAAAATAAGTTCACAAATAGCTCAGAAAGGATAGCTTTATTTCAAAGCTAATTTTTGCTGTAAATGAAAGTTACTTTTGTAAAAGATGTGGGCTAATTAGCTAAATTTCATAAAAGCAGCCCTTTATGCGTTGTATGCACAGTACCCCATACAAGCCTGTGCAGCCTGTCCACCATTCAACATTATTTCCCTGAAGGCAATGGGAAACCCTGGATATTTATTGGCTTAAATTATTCATCACTTTGATTGTACATGACTAGGTTCCCCTTGGGTTCTATAATAGCGTTTGAGTATGGCCCTAATGTGTTTGGTAAAGGAATTAATTATTTCTTCTGCAATGCCTGGATGCCCAGATTATGAGGACTGGTAATATCTCACATGTTGAGTGTAAAGACAAGTGAAATTTGAAGCTGCTCTTTGAAATTGCTATTGTGCAGAAAATTAAAATTTAAATTAAAACCCGAAGCTTAACACAAGATCTGAATGCCCTTAAGGAAAATTTACTCTTTGCAAAAACTGTGATTTTTTATTCTGAAAAAGTATTCTTCATTTTATCCGTTTTAATGTATACCTTTCAAAATGGGACCTTATCACTGCATTTCCAACCATTTTGTTGTCTGTCCAAAGTTTCATCTAGATTCTGTGATAGTAAAAATTCTAAAATATCATTCTAAATTGTCATTATCAAAGCAGGCTTATAGCCACTGTGGAAAAATACAAATGAGTTATCATTGCTTTGCTTTATAGCTCACATAAGCTGTTCTAGAAGGACAAAAAGAACAAATGAATATGAAGCTTGCTTTCCCTCTTTCCCATGACTTTTTTTTTTTTCTAATGGCATAGGAACTTAAAAATAAATAATAACAACGATAAAACAAACACTGGGAGCAGGCTGTCCTCCCAAACATCTTCAAAATGAAAATAAATTTAAAGACAGAACATCAAGTTTATATAGCAAAAGTCAAGAAAAGTCAAGAAATCCACAAAGTTTTCAACAATAGTGGAATATATTCCATAAATACTTCATTTGTAAATGTTTCCTTGTTAAATGTGAAGCTTAATAGATTATTGATTATGCTGTAAAATCTCTGCCACAAAATATACAAGATATGTGCAGTGGTAGCATTGAGGTTGCTCTTGTAGCATTAACTTTTATGTTTCCCAACTCTGTATTTTAACTACAAACTTAAATGCTACATTTTTGTACTCACAGTTCATGTAGCTCTTAGTAAAATAAATTGCACCTACCTCTAGCATTTACCAACAGAGTAAAACAGTAAGACAATGGTCTTTTTATTCAAAATTTGTTGTGACTGTCATGATAAACATATGGATATAGTCTTGCAAGCAGGATGCTTATCTGTTTTACTAGTTCAGAAAGGTCTGATTGATGTGAAAGACCAAGGTCTCTCTAAAGATAATTTAGCCATTTCCATACAGTTTACGCTTGTGTTAGCTGTATCCTGAAAAGGGACTCCCAGGAGGCTTTTCTCTGACCTTCCCTCTAAAAGGTAACACATAAGAGATTCCTAAAGGAGCCATCATCTAACAAGACTAATGATAGCTTCCATGCCTATTATCATTCAGTGAGAGAGAAAGAGACTTTAAAAATGCAGTACCACATTCCTCCCTTGATGTTTCTCATGATCTATTAAGGTATTAGATGCCAGATAAATTAATCATTAAAAACTTACAGTTAAGTCTTTACAAATAATAACCAGGTGTACTTTGATTATTTTTTTATCTCACTCTATATATTTATATAATTCTGTCACTAAGCACAATTGATACAGGACAATTCTTTTATTAATGACTGATGGTTAGCTAAAGTTCACAAAGAGACCTATATTCTTCAGCCTTTCAGTGCATTAACAAGTGAGGAGGATTACAGAAAACCATCCATACTTCGTTTCTGAAATAGCTCCTGGTTTGTCATTCAGCTATCCTTTCATGCTATCTTAGGGAGTGTGAGCCCTTGTGATGACTGTTTATTAGTGCATATAACCTGCTACTTGATTTATTTTTTCCTTTTTTTTTTTCTTTTTTTTTTCCTTTTTTTTTTTTTTCGTTTTTTGGGGGTTTTCAGGGGTTTTTTTTT
>JBCJKH010053978.1:28406-41473 GCA_039877255.1 Loriculus beryllinus
CCACCTCGGTAGGGTGGCTTTATAAACGTATATTTAAAAACCAGTCTAAATTCATACAATCCTATAAAATAAGGGACATAATGTCCTTGACTGAATTCAATTAAACACATTATTTGTATTAAGGGCTCAGATGATTCATTATACCTTTCTCATTTCTAATGGCAGAAAAGTCTGAAAATACTTCCATTCATACACTTAACAGGAATGACTGGGTTTCATAATGTTCTGTTCCAAATAATCAAATCTATAATTCTAAGAAACCTTCTGAAATAAAAATATACAAAGCGTATGTTGAGCCAGACCCAGTAATGTGTCATCAGCGTATTTTGATCTAAACTGGAAACAGAGATTTTTGGTAAAAAGCACTGCAAAGTCTAGCTGGGCTTAATTTATTGCTGCCTGCAAATTATATATGAAATTCTGGCCCAAGAATGGTGATTTTTGTTACTCTTCTCAGCACTGAGTGCCCATTAACATAATGATTTATTCATGACTTTTTTCCATATGTATTGACACTTTAGTCATGAGACTGAGTCATAGGAATCCTAGAAGTAAGGAGGTGGTGCAATGCACAAGCAGACAAACACAGTGGCATCCCAGAGGAAAAAGGGAATACGATTTAATCACACCAAAGGAAATAAATCTACTGATTTGCATTAGTTTATGGTTTTGCTGCTTTGTTGTTACACAAACCTGAATACATTTTGTAGGCTTGCTCATATCTTTCCCCTGGTGAACAAAAAGTCATTTTTAATAGTTTTCCCTGGGGATATTTTAGCATGATTTAACTAGGTGGGTTTTTCCTAAATATTTAGCATTTTATAACAGCATATGTACCTGAACATAAAACAGATACGGGATCATTGCATATTGGCTAAGCATAGTCTTGAAGCTGCAAGATTTACTCCTTGGAGTTTTCTTCATTTGAAACTGAAAGATGTTTTGCAGTAATGCTGGTGAATTTGTACCAGACAGCATCAGAGCACTTAGATGGCTTTAGTTTGGGATCCCTTCTATTTTTACCTTCAACCCCACCCATGAGAATGTGCTGTGGAATAGGAGCATGGGATTTACTAAGGTTAGTTGAGGTCCTTCAGATATCAACATGGATGTTTGCTTTGAAAACATTAGAGAATTGAGGGAAATGAGTCAGGTTATGCATCTTCTCTGCACCCTGTAATCTGTCTCACCTTGATAGTTAGTCACAGACTAACAGAGATTCAGCTGCTCCTCATCACTTTCAAGAGGAAGGGAATAGGGGTAGAAAAGTCAGAAGTATTGCCTGTTGTAGGTGGTGATCTGTTCCACCATGCAAAGGCAATGAGGTCAAAAATGGTCTTGTGTCATAAAGAAAGTATCTTAGTATCTGCTTCATTTAAATTCTGATGGAAACAGGGAATTATGTTCTCCACCAAAGAGATCATAGAGTCGTAGAATACCAGATTGGAAAAGACCTCAAAGATCATCTGGTCCAACTTTTAGGTGAAACATGACCTAGACTAGATGGCCCAGTGCCCTGTCCAGCTGAATCTTCAAAGTGTTCACTGTTGGGGATTCCACCACTTCCCTGAGGAGACTATTCCAACGGTTCATTGTTCTCATTGTGAAAAATTTTCCTCTTGTGTCCAGATGGAATCTCCTCAGCAGTAGCTTGTACCCATTAGCCCTTTAACCTATTAGCCCTTGTATTTTCCATGTGACTCCTTATAAAAAGGGAGTCTCTGTCTTCTTTGTAGCCACCCTTTAAACACTGGGACATGGTAATAAGCCCTCCTTTTTCTGAGCCTTGTTTTCCCTATGCTGAATAAATCCCGTTCTCTCAGTCTTTCCTTATACAGCAGGCTTCCCAGTGCTCAGTTCATCTTTGTGGCCCTTCTCTGAACCAGCTCCAGCCTGTCCACATCTTTTTTTGCTCAGCGGGGACTAAAACCGAACACAGTATTCCAGCACTGAGTAGAGTGGGATGATGGCTTCTTTATTTCTGCTTGTGGTGTCCCTGTTGATGTAACCCAGCATCCTATTGGCTTTCTTTACCACAGCAGCACACTTTTCACTCACATTGAGTTTGCTGTTCACCAGGACCTCCAGGTTCCTTTCCAGAGAGCAGCCCTCCAGCTGGGCAGACCCCAGCCTGTGCTGCACTCCTGGGTTGTGTTTTTCCAGGTGCAAGACCTTACACTTGTCCTTGTTGAACTTCATCAGGTTCTTGTTAGCCTACTCTTCCAGTCTACTGAGGTCTTCCTGCAGGGTGGCTCTCCCTTCCAAATTTCCCACTTCCCCAGTCAGTTTGGTATTACTGGCAAACCATCATTTGATCACATCACCCAGATCACTTACGAAGACATTGAACAGCGTAGAGCCCAATATCAATCCCTGGGGATAGGTCACCAGCTGGAAAAGGAGTGATTTACCACCACCCTCTGGTCAGCCAATTTCCCACCCACCACACAGACCATTTGTCAAGACTAACATGTCAGTTTCTCCAGGAGGAAGCTGTGGGAAACTACCAAAAGCCTTAGAGAAATCCAGGTAGACAATTTCTACTGCCCCACATCAACTGAGATTGTGTTTCTTATGAGTTGTGTATTTGGACTCAAGTTGCCAAGGTGGCTGATTTTCCACTCTAGAAAGGACATACGGAAAGGAATCTTTATTTTCAATGAAGAAAAAAATTATGAAGTATACAAGAGCTGATAAAAACGATTGCTTCCTTCTAGGAAACTTTTGATGACAACATCTCTCCATCCCATTGTGAGTATGTAATGCAATCTTTGAACTGTACTAACTTATTTCTATCATGACAACATATTTTCCTGTTTTGTGTTTTCCCTTTTAGGCCAAAATTGGTTCTGGAAAGCTCATGGGCCCTAAAGGTGTTTCTGTGGATCGTAATGGACACATCATTGTAGTGGACAATAAAGCATGCTGTGTCTTCATCTTCCAGCCAAATGGGAAAATAGTGACCAGGTTCGGCAGTCGAGGAAACGGTGACAAGCAGTTTGCAGGTACACTTGATGGCAATATGTAAATCCCCTTTTCTTGTCTCTTCTGCTCACATTTGCATGATGTTTGAGCATGTTGAAGGCGCTATATCCTACTTGTTTTTCCTGGGGAGAAAGGTTCTACTAAACATTCATCTCCTGTTCACCTCACCTTTTAATTGGTAGGGAAGACAGAAACATCCGTTCTGCAAATGGAGCTGTAAACAGATTGTTTTATCTACCTCCCCATGCCTGGAAGCATTTCGGATCAGTGACCAAAGAAAGACTGATCTTAACTAGTATTTTGTAAATGCTTTTTAATGCCCACACTGAGCTGCTCATGATAATAAACTACACAGTGCTTTGTGTTTCCAGTGATCAGATACACATGAACCAGTCACCTAAGTGTTATCTTCTGATTAGAAAATGAGTGTAATGAAATAGTGTTCAGACTGAGATCAGGAAGACAAGTTATGCAAATGCAAAATGGTAGGAAAAAGCATACTAAGCTTTTTAAAACATGAAATGAAATTACTCCTAACTTGAAACTGATATTCTCACCTCGGCTATTATTGCTCAGAAGGCAAATATAATATTCTGGCAGGCTGAATAACCTTTTTAATTAAGAAAACATTTTGATTTAGTGTTGTATTGTTTCTATTTGTTTCTTCTTTTGCATTGCAGGTCCTCATTTTGCAGCTGTAAACAGCAACAATGAAATCATCATTACAGATTTTCATAACCATTCTGTCAAGGTACTCTCAATTAATGGCAACTCAGAAAGCTTTTTACTTTATCTTGGTACTTTCATGGGGAAAATAAAGTATTGCTAAAACCAAAGATATCACGCTGTATGTATGATGTCTGATATAAAGACTGCACATTCAGAGACCTTTGTCTGCAGTGCATTGCTTAATAGTGATATTATTAATAGATATTATTAATAGAGATATATATTGCCTTTGGTGCCACTATAATGTTCTCTAATTCAATTGCGTAAACACAAGTTGTACCTTAGATAAATAATATCCATTTATTCTTATTAGCTCTCTGCCAAACCTGTTATTTATCCCATATTCTTTCCTATTTTAAATAAGTCTGGTAACAGTTTTTGAATTGCCCAGCAAAAGCTTCCCACATTTCTAATTGAATAAAAGTATAACAAAGTACCTGGCAATCTTTAATTCCATACCTGTTAAACAGCCATGGTAAGATCGGGTCATATATTTGTTTGTCCCAGTAATAAACCAATGCAAGGATACATGTCACATGGTGGAAAAAGTATATGAAGAGCTAAGGGCCATTTCAGAAATTGCTCACGTTTGCATATATATTTTCAGGCCGTGACATTCACTTTCAGTCACTTTCCATGCTCTTTTTCCCTTGCTCAACACACAGCAGCAGCAGGAGGACACGGGCAGCAGAATGTTGTCCTGTTCCAGTTCTCAGGCCAGGTGCACCGGTCCCGTACACCGGTGAGATCCCAGGGATTTCACTTAATGGTAGCCTGTTCTGATTGAACACAACAATTGAGGATTCTGATTTAAACCTCAGTCCAGTTCTTCACATGAAAGAAGAAATCACTGTCAGACCATAGACACCTTCATATCCTGAGTGGTGCTGAATCATCTAGCTTTTGAATAGCAACTTTGCTTTTGTATCCTTTTGGAATTAGAGGAGAATTAGAGAAGAAATAGTATAACATGGTTTGGATTACAACAAAGAAGCTAAGACTGCTGCAGGAGCCCTAAACCAGATTGTTCCTGTGGTTTAGCAGCAGGAGGCCTATGGCTCCCATAAATTACTCCTCCACCAGCAGGGCTTGCCATGGTAACAAGAATGCTGAAGAGAGTTAACAAGGAAAACCTAAAATGAAAAAAAATAAGTGAAGAGATGTAAGAAGTGTGACGTCTTAGCAAATTTCTAATTATTGCATTCTTAATGAGAACAGAGCGTTTCCATCTGTCTCCAATGTGAGTCAATGGGATAAAAATGTTGGTTGCTACAGTTTGGTACTAACAAACAGGAAAAGATTATTATTTTTGCAGTGTCCTCTAAATCAGTACAGATAATTGTTGACATTCCGGAGAGTCATTTATGGTCTGGGCAGTGCTGTTATCTTTTGTTAGATGAAGAGAAGAGGAGAAAGTATATTTTGGTTTAAATAATAAATAAGTTTATAAATAAATCAATTTCACTCTTATGGGTCCCAAAGGTCTTCCTGCTGCCTGTGTCTTGAATTAAATATTGTCACTCAGCAACATTACCCTCCCTTCCTCATCAACCTTCAAGCGCATTCCTTCCTTCAGGCATATTCTATGGAAAATCCTACTCAGTGTAGGCTTCTCTCTCATTCCGTCACTCACCATCCCCACTTACACCCAGGCAGAGAGCAATACATCATTGCCTGATTTTTTTAATTAGTTGTCTTTTTTCTACTTCCTCTAATCATCTGAGGCACCAACCTGGTACTTCATTCATTTCTTCCACCATACGCCTTTTTCCTCTTCACTGTGGGTGTTCAAGAACAGGATGATTTCCTCACATCTTGCACCTCATTAGCACTTTTGTGTGCACTTGGCATTTGTTGGGTCTTTGCATTTTCTTGTGCAAGCCACGGCTGGGATCTAAGAACATTGTTGGACCTTTGGAGCAGCTGGGCCTGAGTCCAAAATGGACCAAAATAAATAGAGATGGCATGGTACTATGTAAATGACACATCCTGTATCTCACTTGGTCCCACTGGTGCATCCAGGTCACTGGCAGAAGAGTCATCGACTGGTTCCATCTTTCTGCTGTCTAAACCTGTTACCATCACAGAGAATTCAGTTACTAAACTGTCTGTACAGAGAGCAGCATGCCATGATTCTCAATATATGTTAGATTATTGAAGTCAGAGTGCATCTGTTCAGTTGTGTTTCTGTAGGACTGACTCCCAGTGTCGTATCTGTACTCAGCTCCTCTTAATTCAAGACGCACAAGCTGTAGAAGGCCTCCTGGGGCCCTCCCCTCTGTGTCTTGAGCTGAATCAGGCCTTAAATGAAAAGGGAAATACTGTCTGGTGTAATGGAGCTGGGCAGAGAGATGTGTGTGTGCGTGTGTAGGGGGCTGTGTTCCTGGGAACTCTTCAGTTCCTAGGTTTGTATTTGATATGTCATACACAGGTTTTTGGTTTAACCCACACAGGTATTTAACCAGGAGGGAGAATTCATACTGAAGTTTGGGTCAAATGGAGAAGGAAATGGACAATTTAATGCACCAACTGGAGTAGCTGTAGATTCCAATGGAAATATTATTGTAGCAGATTGGGGAAACAGCCGAATACAGGTAGACACTTCTATATTTCAAAGGTGCTTGATTAAGAAAACCAATGGATTGATAACTCTGGCTACTAAAGTCTTAAGACTTCCCAGGAAGCAAGATGATAGCATTAGAAGTGATGTGTTTTTTAACACAGCTTTTTATATGCCTCATTGCTGGTCTGTCCACACTTAAAACTGGGGGTGTCAGATGACTTTCCAGTGTGACTGCTAATAACTCGAATGGTTACTCTGACCAAGGCTTTTGAATCCAAGTAGTTCCCCAAAAGCTGTTTGATGATTTAGAAGACTTGCAAGCATTGCTGAGATGATAGTAATTTATAATCACCATAACAGAAGATTGGAGACATGGTGGAAGACATGAAAAAGCAAATGATCTGGATAGACCCTGGGGCAAATGATTTTTATAATCTTTATTAAATGGGGAGAAAATATTCTGGTTTTGGTTTATGAGACTTATGCTCGTTTTATCTTTCAAGTGCTAATCACAAAGCCTGCCTACTTGCCAAAGAATATCTAATAAATAACTAATTGTATGTATTATTTTCACTGAATATAAAAATAAGCAAGCTGCTTATGAGTTGCTCTCAGAAAGCACTGTCAACAGTGTAAACAAACTCCTGGGTTTCTCTGTGTGGGAAGCCAAGAGTTGTGCTAGCCACAGTAGTAATACTTGCTAGGAAAGCAAGGTGTTGGTGAGTCCCTGATTGAGTTTGATTTATTGTAGTTGACTATTTTTAGAGCAAGGAAAAGCTGAGATGCTATTATTATTTCATTGCATGTTTAATTCTTGCCAAAGATTCTGGAAGCTTTAATTAGTTCTTTTTAGTAAGAAAATACTTGAATACAAGAATATAAACTTGTATATTATGAGAATAACAAATCAGATTCTACCCTTGTTTATTGTAGTGTATTTCAACCATTTCAGAAATGAGAAGTATAATGGTATAATTGACAGCAGATTTGTGTCCTCTATTGTTCTTTTTTATTCATAACATTTATTCTGTGCTTTCTCACCCTCAAAGGTTTTTGATGGAAGTGGATCATTTTTATCCTACATTAACACCTCTGCTGACCCACTTTATGGCCCTCAAGGTCTTGCCCTTACTTCAGATGGCCATGTTGTAGTTGCAGACTCTGGAAATCACTGCTTCAAGGTCTATCGATACTTACAGTAGCAATGAGCTCTGAAGCTGGATATTTGTCCACCCTTAAGAAAAGACTGATCCTAGAGATCCAATGCAGGATGTCTCCTACTTTGAGTTCCTTTTTAATAATGAGGGAGTCTCTTAATGGACTTCTTGTGTTAATTTCCGAACTTACCTTGTTTACATAGGTCTTGCACCTCTTATGTTATTCACCGAACTTTTTGTTGCAAGGGTTAATACTGAATTCATAAAGACAATGGGTTAATAACTGAATTCATAAAGACAATGGGATATTAAACACAAACTGCAACTTATGGAACTGGAATTAACTATTAGGCAAAAATGAGGAAAATTCTGGAAAAGTCCCCAAAGCTTTTTGAAGACTGCGAAGGGTAGCTCCTGCTCAGAGCTTCCAAATTTAAAGAAGTATCATTGTTATGCATTATTTATCCTAGAGGTAATCCTGGGAATCTTCTAGATCTCATTATCATGGTAGGTATTACACTTTCAACATTCTTCCATCTTACTATCTGTAACAAGTAGGTCCTTTTAGTATAAGGTTAAGTCTCACAAAATCCTTCTAGCTGTAGCTGTCAGACCTAACACAGCTCAACGTTTAGCACTATGAGAATCAATGCAAATTCCTTACTCATGTGGGATTAATGAAGGATTGTTTCATGTGCTTGTTTTCACTCTTCCTCTTGCTCAATGTGCTGGAAGTTCTTTGCAGAGACCTGACATTTCTAAAACTCTGGAAAAACTTAACTGTAGTGATACATTAGTGAGAACTGAATTTCTGTGTAATGACAGGCCTTTTGACACCAAACTAGTTTATTAGGATCAGGGTTATTACAATGTCAATTCAGTTAACCTCATGTGTGCCACTCTTTTGTATGTGTTCATTGCCATGTTTCCTTAAGGCAATTCATTGTATTAACCAATAAAATAAAATGCAGCATCACACAGGACAGAAAGCCAGAGAGGTACCCCTATGGAGGACCTACGTTATACAACCAAAGGAACTGTGGTAAACAGAGGTTGTATAGGAAAGCCAAGGGTTACCAAAGCTATTTGTTTTTACATGAGAAAAAATACATTGCAAATAAGAATGAATTTGAACCAATTCCTGAAGTCCTTCATCAAAGGGAATTTCGTTAGATAAGAAAATAAGGACTCTGAGATTTGTTCTGGTTTGTTTGTATGTATGTATGTAATGTATGTATGACTGATGAGCATAATAATAATAAAAAAGTAGGTTATTTCAGCAAACTGGAACATATGCTGCCATTTGTAAATGGCAGTACTCTGAAAACAATGTCCCTCCTCCTTCCTGCCGGATCTCTCTACCATGTTCTTTGTTGAAGTATTAATTTAACTGGAAATGCTTACAATCATGGTTCTGTTTTTAATGTGTTTTAAGTGTGAACTTGTCCTCTTTAAAGTAGCATTGGCTTTATTTTTATTTCTAAATCCAGTGGTCAAAGAATGAATTGCTACCGTAGCCTAATAAAGATAGAGTGGTGATCACTCTTAAACCTCGTTTGAGAAGCTGGTGAGCTTGCTGCCAATGCCTACAATAGCCTGGGAAGTACTGTCTTTCTTCTCTCATTTTTAGGGCCTTGAAACAAAAGGGCATTGGGTCAGGAACAAGGGATTATTTTAAGCATGTATGCAAAATGGAAAGAAATCTTTATTAAATTACTTGTTATAAGTATTTGTCTTATTTCTAAAAGGTTAAGGTTGTTGTTTCAATGAATTTGAGAAAAAGTAATGGTTTTTATGTAAAGATGCATTTGATTTATAAAAATGCAGATCCCAAGGTTCTTAAATGTGGAGTTTGTCTGGTTTTAATTATTGTTTCTTAAAGATATTTCCTTTTCTTTCCCTTGTTTATTTTTTGCACAGAGTCAATTTACAAATCTGCATGCAAAGATAACTTTCCTTATTTCACTGGAATAAATATTTCATGTATAAAGTTTAAGGTTTGGAATACATAATGCAGCTAAGAAACTGGTGGTTACATTTTTGAAATGTTAAAACTCAAGTTTGTTATTACCAAGAGAACAAAATATCCTCTGCTTGAACTGAGTTTGTCCTAAAATTCTAAAGACTGTATCTCAGTCATTACACAATAAACTGTCCTATCAAAATTTAACAAAGTTGTAGACCAAATTTTCTGATGATCAAGTAATTTTCTTCTAAGTGTCCTTATAAGCAACCTTCTGGCAAATGAACAATTTCTGACATTGGAATGCCTTTAAATGGCAAATTTATCAATGAAGAAAAGGTATGTATAATTTTAATTGTATTCCTTAGGAGAGAAGAGGTTGAATGGGTTCATTGAGATAAAAAGAAAATGAGAAATGTGCTGTTGCTGTTAGTTACGGATAATATTAATCAAACGTAGTTCCAAGTTTGGATTTTATAATAACATTTTACTAATCTTGCAAGGTTTCCACTCAGGAAAATATTGCCGAATCCCTCTGTTGCCAGGAACTCTGAGAGCACAGAAATCAAATCCTAACCTATTTATCAAAACATATACTTAAGACTTGTGCTATTTAATGTAAACACTTTTCTTCAAAAGATTTCCAGTCCCTTTGACTCGGTATTATTTACCGGGACTTTATATAAACTATGTCAATCATGTGCATTCTTGTGAAATATGGAATTCTGCACACAACACCCTTACAACCCAGCTAACAGCTATTAGGTATGATGTAAAGTTTTTTCTTAAGACTGAATAGTCTTTCGGGTTTTCAGACAGTATCACCAAAGCAGCACTTACTGCACCTGAAAAATGTCACTAAATTGGAGTTCCTTCTGATAGCAAATGCTGCCAACTAGAATTTCAAATTCAGTGGCATAGGGCATTCGTTTCCAAAGTCTGACCTTATCTGCCTGGCACGGGGAAACAGAGAAACACATTTCTTTTACGGTGTGCTTCTGAAGCTAACTTAGCTAAAATGCTTGGCTTACAAAGCTTACAAAGAGCAACCAACGCAGAAATTTTGTTCTAAAACCCTGCCAGATTGTTTTTCTCATCCAATTAAGTGAACAGCAAAATTGCACTACCTATTTTGCTGAGTTGCTACCATTTATTAAAGGTTTATAGGCATTTTGCTGCCAGATTTCAGGTATAACCAAATGTTCCCTTGCCTTCCCTGGAATGCTAATTGACTAGCAGCACAGCATGAATGGTGAAAGTATTTGCTTCATTGAACTAATCTTTGACCCAGAAATAATCTCAGAAAGTTATCAGATCTTGTGTAATTTGGAGCATTTTAGGACAAACTAGCCAACTGTACCTTCATTGTTTTGTGAATAGAATAAAAGGATCTGTTCAGATAAATCCAATATAAACAGTAGGGGATTTTTACATATGCTAAACCAGCAGCAATGTAGCTGATGAAGGAAAGGAAAATGGTTTAGGCAAGCATTAGCCTCACGTAATGGGAGAGTGATTTAGTAGAAAATGCTCTTCCATTCTGTAAAGCTAGAGGGCTTTTGATTTTATGTCAATATTTTTTATAACTAAGGATCTAGTGTTGCCATAATGAGAACTGTAAGTGCCCAATATGTCGTATTTGCTATAAAACAATTACTTTCAGTTGTGGGTGACAGCCAGATATGAAATCATGATGTACATGGAAAATTTTCTTCAAGAATTGTGAGCAGCAATTGTTTTGGCCTGTTTGTGGAGAGTGCGCGGAAGGTATCTGTGCTACAGAGTAGGAAGATTCACAAAGGGTTGTGTTATTTCTGATAAATGTACAGCACTTTCAATTGATGTTTGTGAGCAACACGGCCTTAACCCTGACACTTTTGCTTTGACTTTATGACATGGGAATGTTCCCTAAGCTGCATAGTATGGGGCAGTAGCCCCTGTTAGAAACCTCTACCAGTTGATAACGCTGCAGTTTTCCACTTCTGGGAGTGAGTCTATTTTCTTTATTTTATTTTTCTTAAAGGTTACATTCCATCTTTGTAAGTCAATCTTGTATGTTCTGTATACACATAAGCCTTGGACTCTCTTGACACAATGAAATATTCTTCTCACTTGTTCTTTCTGTTGTTGTTTTTGTTTTGTTGTTTGGGGTTTTTTTAGTTCCTGTGAGGCTAAATACAAACTGTCTCCTTAAGGTAAAGGATGAAACATGCAAATCAAAGTGTTTGTGTGTGTGTGTGTGTGTGTGTGTGTTTGTGTGTGTGTGTAGCTTTAGCTTCTTGTGTGCCACAGTATTCTTGATGCTTTAGCTGACAATTAAAAAGAATTACTCTGTCTTGGAAATGTAGGAAAACCAGAGTCAAATGTGTACCTTTACCACGCACAAAACTTTCAAACAATAAAAATAAAGCTTGTATCCTCTGTTATTTTCATGGCTGAGGATTGATTTTTCACATGTCTCATACTCACTGTCCCCCAAAATAGCCCCATAATGCAGGAAGATAAGATGAGAATGAAATGAAGCAGCAGATGCTGCAGAGACTGACCTGTGTGGGATACTCATGGATCTTACTGCTTCCTGATACCCAGCCTCATCCCACCACAGACTGCTTGGACCTAAGAGAAGGTGGTATCACCTCCCATGGATGAGCATCTGCTAGAGCTCTCCCCGTCCTCCATCCTCAAGCTCTATTGAAGCATCTTTTTGCTGTCAGTCACATAGATAATGTGGGAGGTAGCCACAAGACTCAAAATGTTTGCTATTACTCTTCTGGAAATAAACTGATCTGCCGTTCAAATTGAATTCTTGCCTTCTGCTGAAAAACTAGCTCATGTAATTAAAGACTACACTGTGGTGCATATGTATGAAAGAAACAAACTTAAAGTAGGACAATTTTAATTCTTCTACTTCCTAATTTTCCTGCCTGCCATTGTCACTTTAATGTCCTCTCAAAAAAGAATTTATGTATCTAATTCAACTACAAGTTTGTAAGAGCAAAATGAAGGACAGCACAAATTTCATCCCATCTAAGCATATTTTAACACTGACAAAGCAATGTATTTTCTCTGCCTCTGGAACAGAAAAAACCTGTTTTGGCCAGTACTTAAAAGTCTCAGTGAGACACCTGGCATAGAAAATTTCAGCCCAATCTGCTAAAGTTTAAGAAAATCGCAGTGAATGAGAAGAGTCTTCTAACAGAAAAGCACAGTTAGAGTTCCCTATACACAGTATTTCCATCTATTTTCTTGATTACATATTAATAGCATATGATTAGCAGTTTTGTGAAATACCACATTTAGATCTTCTAGAGCCCATTAAGAATGTCAGACCTTTATGTGTATTAGGAGTAGTTTAGTCCACTTTATCCAGGAATAGAAAATTACCATCACATAACAAAGCAGGAGATATTTCTATATATTCTCCCTCTGTCTGGGACTTCTTCTATCCCTCGGGCTTTCAAGCCAGCTAGTTTTGATCTGGTACTGCAAAATCTGGGAGGTGTCAAGGAACCTCTTACTACAAAGAAAGTCAAGCCTAACTATTTGGCCACAGAAGGGTTTACTGGCTGCCAGTGCACTTGGGGCAGCTAAGCCTGGCTGTCCCCAGGGACATGGGCAGAAGAACTTGCTGAGCCTCCTGCCCCACTGTGCACCCAAGAGCGTGACCTAA
>JBCJKH010053979.1:0-10304 GCA_039877255.1 Loriculus beryllinus
CCTGGCCTTGAACACTGCCAGGGATGGGGCAGCCACAGCTCCTCTGGGCAACCTGTGCCAGTGCCTCAGCACCCTCACAGGGAAGAACTCCCTCCTAGCATCTGATTAAATCCTCCCTTTTTCAGCACGAAGCCAATGCCTCTTGTCCTGTCCCCACATGCCCTGTAAAAAGTCCCTCTCCAGATTTCTTGTAGGCCCCTTTAGCTACTGGAAGGCTGCTACAAGGTCTTCATGGAGTCTTCTCTTCTCCAGGCAGAACAACTCCAACTCTCTCAGCCTCTCTTCACACAAGAGATGCTCCAACCCTCCGACCATCTTTGTGACCCTCCTCTAGATGTACTGCCATGGGTAGGAGGAATCCACACCGCCTTCCCCAGCCACTTCCTTATATGCACTATGGGGACCTTATCTCCCCCCACAGTATATAGAGGTTTTGTTTGGGCAGGACAGAATCAAAAGGTGTTGCTG
The DNA here is from genome assembly GCA_039877255.1 of Loriculus beryllinus. NCBI lineage: Eukaryota > Metazoa > Chordata > Aves > Psittaciformes > Psittacidae > Loriculus > Loriculus beryllinus. The sequence continues at coordinate 469 of JBCJKH010053979.1, forward strand.
TGACAGGATACAGCCTTATGCAACTACTGCAGCAGAAGTTGCACCCACCCAATGACAGTAAACCCCTCAGAGACAACCTGGTTACACAAGTCCATTGCAAACAGCCAAAGCTATGGAGGGGACTGGGTACAGGAAACCAGTTCTAGGCGTATTACGAGTATTGGGGTTGAACCTTAAGGTCCCTTCCAACCTAAAGCATTATATGATTCTATGATTTGTTTCCATGGGGGAAAGTCTTGTCTCAGAAAGTAACAGGAGCTTGTGACAGGAGTCTCACCAAGGTCAGGCCATGATCCAACCAAGTGTGAGGAGCTGTCCCCAGCAGCAAAATCACTGGGGCCTTCAGTGGCACCTCGAGGAAGAGGTCTCTCTTCCCAGCTTGGAGCTGATCCCAAGCTTACCTGATGCAGCAGCCTTCCTGGGAAGCTAAAGCCCAGTGGTCCCTGTAAGGACATACCTGTCCAGGCCAGACCATGCTGCAGAAGAGGCAGGAAAGGGCAGGGCTGCTGCACATAAGGTCCCTTCCACAAATGCGTTGCCTATTGAATTGCCTTCATGTCTGTTGAAGTTAGACATGAAGACAATGTCTAAGCCCAGTCAGCAACTCAGAACCATGCAGCTGCTTACTCACTCCATCCCCTTCCTCCCACTGCTCCCAGAGGGATGGGGAGGAGCATCGAAAGAATGTAACTCCCATGGGTTGAGATAAGAACAGTCCAGTAACTAAGGTATAACACAAATCACTACTGCTGCAACCAATAATGATAATGACAAGGGAAATAACAAAGGAGGAGAATACAGCCACGCACCACCTGCCGACCAATACCCAGCCCGAGCTGAGCAGTGATCTAGCCCTTCTGGGTAGCTGCCTCCAGTAATACTGGTCATGATGTGCTGTGGTATGAAATACCTCTTTGGCTAGTTTGAATCAAGTGTCCTCCCGACTTCCCCTCCTCCCTGGCAGAGCATGAGACTCAGAAAGTCCTTGATCGGAGTGAACATTACTTAGCAACAACTAAAACCATCGGTGTTATCAGTGCTGTTCCCAGACTTAAAGTCAAAAACACAGCACTGCACCAGCTACTAAGGAGAAAAATGACTGCTACTGCTGAACCCAGGGCATATGGTATGGAATATCGCTTAGGTTGATTTAGGTCAGGTGTCCTGTCTCTGCTCCCTCCATGCTTCTTGTGCCACTCCTCACTGACACAGCATGAGAGACTTAAAAGTCTTTGATTAGGGTAAGAACTACTTAGGAACAACTAAAACATTGGTGTGTTATCAGCATTTATTTCATACTAAAGCCAAAACACAGCACTGCACCAGTAACTAGAAAGAAAATTAACTCTATCCTAGCCAATATAGACACAATGTCCTGCACAGACAGTGACACACTTATATGACATCATTCAGAGTTCACACTATTCCTGTAATCCATATAGAACTTTACACTACAGAATTTGATACCAGTCTTGAAAAGGGGTATTGTCTCAAATAAAGACAATACATACTAGAATAAAACTGCTAATGTCAAATCTCAGGGTTATGAAATTATTCAAAAGAGGAATTGTTTAAATTAGGATTGTACTTTTGTGGTACACTTTATGATGGAATTTTTAAGTACATGCTCACACGATCTTTTTTTTCCAACAAAGTATACTTGCATTATTGAATAAACAACATCAGGCTTTTTCTAAAGATGAAATAGAGTAATATATTCAAGGCATGTGTTTCCCACAGTTACACAAAAAGTACCATAAGGTCATACAATTAAAGACTATCATAAATCATTTATTGAATAGGCAACTTCAATTATGACATTTCCTGACTTTCTAGTATTAAATTAAAAGTTCTTGATGTACTCATAAAGTAGCTTTTTCTGTGCATCTATTTCCTATGTTAGCTTTCTTTTTGTTTGGTTTACTTTATTGTGTAGTCAAAATGAATTTAGTTTGCCTAATTAGAATATATACATGCCTGCATCGTCTTTAGAAATGGAGAATTTCCAGTTTAAATGTGCAATAATTAAGAGCAAATGGGACTGAGTAGTTAAAATAGTGACAGCTCTGTATTTTAACATGTTGAGATGCAGTTGTTTGATTATAAAGAACAAGAAAGGAAAGCTGGAAAGATGCCAGTAAAAGCATACTTATTGAGAATTTTACTTTTATCTCAAAGATCAAAGGAACCCATGGTCTTCAGCAAAAAATCAGATTGAAAGTGACGAAATTATAATGTGCTTTGCAGATGATAAGCTAAGTAATTGTTTAGCAATTTGTGGGAAGGTGAAGAGCTTTTATAAGAGAGCAAATGAAGACATAAAGTAGCCCAACCACATGTTTACAGTTTGTTAGAGGCTATGCTTTGAAAAGTGGAAGGGTAACAGCTACTAGATATATTTTTCAGCTGAAACCATACTCATATCAAAAATCAGGATGTACTCTTGCATAATTGGCACAACTGGGGACAGCTAATCTTACCAATGTCTCTGTAATTGCTACAGACTATAAAAACAAAGGAATAAAGAACACAATTAGTATAATGAGTTAGACTGTTCAACCTTGACTTTTGGCAAGCACTTACCTAAGTATTTCCACTGTGTATTCTCTCAGAAATAGAGTAGAATGATATACCTTCTTTCTTAATAAAATAGCTTGGCCATTTGCAATATCTATTATACAGGCTAGCCAAGAATGTCCACACATGGAAGAGGGGTTCACAAGTTTTTCATTTGCTCCCATTTTGTCCTGCGTAAAACTGGAATAAGAAAGTGTAGTACAGGGGCAAATATGCCGCTTTCCCACAGTATTATAGCATTGATAGACATTAGAAAAAGACTTAAAACCATCCTAAAACATATAGAGGTTTAAGATAAGAAAGCTTCCTAAAAGCAAGCTTCCTGTGCCTGTTCTAAAAAAGAAAGTTTAAAGCAAATCCAGGGCTCTACAGCAGCAAATGTGAATGTCGTATTTTTATTGACTCTGACAATTGTCCCTACTTATTAGTTTGGCCTCAAAGCACTGTTCAAATGCTTGATCTCCCACTGTTGCATGAAGAAATGGAGTTTAAGGATTAAATTTATTTTCCCTTTACATTGATTTGTGTGCAATTCTGTGGTTCTGAAGGATCTGGGGTTTGCTTATAGCAGCCTGAGCTTCTTTCCATTTCAGGACTTTACTACTATATCCTTAAAAGTTCGGAGATGAGCTGAATGACTGAATCTTAGCAGTGGCTACTGTCCTCACAGTAAGAATACACATATTACTCATAAACTGCTCTCACCAGATAGTAACTTTCTTTGTGGTTTGCTTTCAATGAGCTGTTTAAAATGCTATAATTAATTTAGTGTACATGGCAAAAATGACAGATGGTTATGATAAAGGAACTTAATGCCTCGTGGAAGAAAGTCAAACCATAGTCAGTAACAGATGTTTTCTGCAAAACCAGATTATGTGTGTATGTATATATACGTACTATGTATATATGTGTATAGTAAGAATATGTATTTAGATATGTGTGTTTATGTGTATGTCTGTATCCGTAAATGTTACTTGAACATGTCTCCCACACAAGGCAATATTTGAAATATTTATTAGTGGGGTAATGAACCCATTTATTCCTGTAGTCATAAAAAAGAATTCTATCAAGAACAATTCCTTCAATATTCTTTAGATTTTAAGAAAACATTTGCACAGCTATCACTTTTGGTGACTGGTTTGTAAGGTAGAAATAGATGGTTCTGGTTGTCAAGACAAAAAAATTAAAGCAATGGTTCACAAACTTTTTAAAGTATGGTAGTACTATACAGAATTAATTGTACTACTTTATTAGAGATTTCTGAAAGGCCCTTACTGAAGACACCAATGAAACCCAGCTGGTATTTAACAGCAGTCAGAGCAGCTGTTAGCATCTGACTGGACATAGAGGCAGCAAGTCTACAGTATCATGGTCAATCATTGGTTTTCAATATTATCAAACATTGACCAAAACAAATATTTTATAGCATGTGCAAATACACATTTATAAATCTAGCCATCATAATCTCACAGGTCAAACTTAAGTAAAACAAGGTAAAGAGGGAATGGACATCTCATGACAATTCTTGCTGCAATCTCCAATATTAATAATCTCTCAGTCTTCTATTATAGAGTCTTCTATTCTGACTTCTATATAGAGACTTCTATTCTGACCAACATCTTCTCTCGCAGGGGGATGACATGACTGAAGCAGGCCTTGGTATGTGCTTAGAACCATCAAAGTGTGTCATGAACAAGCAACACAGGCAATTCAGGGACTGGTGACTTAGGCTCTAGACTTTGGCTCTGAAAGGCTGAGAACCTGAAATGAGTATACATCCCAGACAAAACACAGCTCTGTATTCATTTAATAGCAGCACACATCAGCCGTTCTGTTCTTACATGCCTTCTCTTTGCACGAAGGAGTTGGGTACAAATCATGGTATGCTCTGAGAAGGTTCTTGGCTTGGATGATCAGAAGCTAGGACTCCAGAAGTGTATTGAGCTTAGCTGAACTTTGCAGACCCTAGGTGTTCTGATGTGATTTTTGCAGCGATTCCAGGCTCTTTTAGCTCAGCTGGTGTTCACTACTGCCTGTGAAGATTTTTTCATCCATATACATTGACACTGAATGCCTATTTGTGCTGTTGAAGAGAAGAAAACAGGAATGAGTGACTTCTTGATTTAAATTCTGACACATCTAAATCTGAAGAGCTCACTTGAGCTACAGATAGAATGCAACCTGCTAGTTATAAGAAAAAAATAAAATCAGGTGGGAAGTACTTAATTAAAAATTCTTTTGAGGATCATAGCACTCTATTTAAGGAAAGAATTCTTTAAAAGCAATTGTCAGATAAACAAGTTAAAATATTATGGGTCTGAATAAGGCTTTCAGATATTTCAGGTTATAGACATTTTATTTATTTATCACAGGAAAAATCTCTTAGTTCAGAGAGTAAGAATTCTTTTTTAGTAACTTTATATTGTTACAGTTATGTCTTTGTATGGCTTTCCAGCTCTTAGATTTTTTTGTCTTGAACTTGAAAATTCCTGTGATACACTGAGTAATCAAACCCTCAAGGAACTGAGAAGGGTTAAGTATCTTTCAAATTATTTAGTGTTCTAAGAAAAGAAGCCAACTTTTAGAGATATAATGTATAAGAGAATAGTGTGTTTCTGAAGTCAATACTTTATTCATGATCTATGATACATAGAAGACTGCACATGCAATAACCCCATTTGCAGTAAACTAATAGGAATAGTTGCCCAACTTTAAAGATAACTTTAATGGCAATACTCAAAATCAAGGGCTGCAAAATCAGAGAATTCTTGTTATAAAACAGTAGAAGAAGTGCGATGCTGAATGGTGAGAGCTTGTTGTCTCTGAGCTTGCATAACCAGCTCCTTCTGGCTCTTAGCCTAATCATTAGACTAAACATTAGGCTGTTTCACGATGTGAAACCTATCAGGATTTCTAGTTTTTGTCATGCAAAAGATGCTGCAAGGCTTGAAGTAATCTCACTGAAATGAATAACTCATTTGAAAGTGAATGAAATAGAGACTTGTCTTGGAAATGTTTAAAGATTTCAGAAAGCTACATTAAAGCACCCACACAAAGGGTCCTCTCAATTATACTAGAGCTTCCACAAGCATGTAGTCCCTCCAGATGGAATCTATTAGAGTCAAGGAGATTTGAATCAGAGATATAATCAGTCTTTTAGAGAGCTTCTGTTGTAAACAGTCAATACTGACAAAAGTACAGTAACCTGGATACATGAATACCCATGAATAAATCTCACAGACGTTCAATGACGAGACTGGCTTAGAACTCGTCCTGCCTCCAAAGGTGTTTGTAATGTCCAGGTTTATATGTTGTGATCATTGTAAAAATACATGTTCTGATTCTGTAGTGTACTTTGTATAGGCTGACGTTCAGTATAGAAAGCAAAACCAAACAAAATCACATTGTAACATTCTACAGGAAAAATGAGGTCTAACACTGCAAAATAAAAAGCATTATCAATTTAAAAAATCATATTTGAAAGTGTTAAACTGGTAATCTGCAAGTTGCTTCATGGAAATATTTAAACATGCTGCTTCTTAAGTTACAGGTTCATGTTGTCCTATCACTCACTTCAGTAATCCTCAGAGAAGTACTTCATCACACACTTTCAATAAATCCTAATTTCTCTTCTCTCAACCTTTGATACCCTGGCACGAAGCCATATGATGAGAGGTAAACCTTAGGGTAGGTTACCTGTTGGGTCCAGGATGTTACTTTCTTGACCCTCTCCAATTAGGTAGCAAACTGTACTCTCCTATTAGGTAGCAAACTCCTAGTTAAAACTCTACATCCCTCTTCTATTAAGTGACCTATGTGTCAGATGCACATGGTCACAGGATACCTGGTGTAAAGAGTGACAGAGCGAGAAATATCTTAGAGCAGCACAGCAAAGGAGGAAGGCAAGAGCCTGACAGATGGGGAATATGAAACAGGAGCTGGTGTGATGATACTCACATTTAGTGTTTAAGAGTTGACAGGCAGCTGTTTGCCTAGTGGTGTTCCCAAGTCTACATCAGCCTGAAAAAAGAGAACAGAAAAGCCTTTAGGGAACAGGTGCTGACTCATTACTATCCCTAGCTTAGAAATCTTAGGGACAGTTCCATAATGGACTTAACTAGAGCGTCATTTGCATAGCTTAGTGCAAATCTACTCATTAGTTTGTCATACTTTTGGTGTGTTTTATTTTGTTTGGTTGCTTGGGATTTCTTGTGGGAGTTTAAGGTGTAAATGTTGGCTAATCAAATTATAATTTAAAACTACTACTGCTGCTATTACTACTGCTACTACTACTATTGCTACTTCTACTTATAATCCACATTTTCAAATCACATTCTTTTGCACACTATTTTTTGTTACCAGGAAAATAATCATGCTTTGAAATTGTATCCTTCATTGAGACAATGGATTTTTTAATTCGGTTAATACGAGTTCCTCTTTGTTTAAAATTTGTGCAAACTATGTCTTGTATTACTGTTTAAATTTTAATTTCAGATGGTGCTAATCTTCTACCATAAATGTGACATTCTGATATGATATTAGAATATAGCGAATGAAAGTTGATGGAAAAAATACTCTTGGAAATATTTATGCCTCTATCTGTATATTTTGGAGTTCATCCACATTAGAATCTTTTCATTCTTCGTAGACATTTAGTTGGAGATTGCAGTAAAGTTAAAAAAAAAAAGTAATCTGAGCATGCAAAATAAAAAATATAATAAATTAAAAATCAGAGAAAATTTTCTTTGGAGAATCTGAAACGCTTTATTAAGATCTTCTTCCTTTCTTGTTATAGGCCATTTCTAAACATGATACAAGAAATAGGAAATGCATCAGTACCAGAGTGCTTTCTTCTCTTTTTTTTTTTTTTGAGAGGTTTCTGAAATATCCTCTAGAATTTATCCTCAAGGACAGAAATTCCTCTCTTGAATAAAAAAGAATTTTAGAACTCCCAGATGGCCGTTTCTCTTTTCCTTTGAATTGTTCTTATCTAAATTTTAAATAAGTCTCTAAATGATAAAGCTCACATTCTGAGTTTTTACTGAAATGACTTATAATAAAATTACTTCAACTAAGGCACAATCATTTAAGAAGTCTGAAAATACCTTCTCTCCTGATGCATTTGATGTCAAAATGGAATAATTATACGTACAACCCAGAAGACCCATATTCATTTTGCATTATCAATGATATAGTTGAGCAAACAGATAAGAGTTCATATTAAGAAATCCTCATATTAAATCAGTATATACATATCCTCATATATACATGTGTATACATAAAATATGGATGTATATTTATGTGTGTGTGCATATATATATATATATATATATATATATATATAAAACTGAGGTTTCTTCATATTTTTCTGCTCTTTAAAAAGTAATGACCAGACAGGTGGGATGTCTTTGATAACAAGTTGCTCGGGAGAAGACTTTCATGAAAAGAAACTGTAAGCTTGGACACTGGCAGCGCCATACTAGAGATTAATTAGAATTTTAAATTTTAAACATGAATGAAGTGGGCCTTCATTTGACAAATTATTCCAGTTCTAGTGAAAGCTCTTTAACTTGGGCAGAAAGATGAGAAGGACATCATAAACTCACATGCAGTGACTGTAGATATTTTATAAGCCAGAGGAAAAGGGGAGGTTTCTTTACATCTATGGTTTGTATTCCAGTGGCCTTGAATTCCCATCAGTGCTAAAAGGCAGCAGCACATCACAGTGGCATAGGCTGATCAAAGTCAGAAAATCTTGAAACAACCATAACACACACAAAATGCTGTCACAAAGACTCTATGAAAGACCGAGAGCACACACACATTCAAAAAAGTCTATGAAATGCAAAACCAGTATCACCAGCCTGGAAAATAAAGACAACGTTATTCTCACTATTGGAATGTATTTTCTCATTTGGTTCCCGGGCTTTTTCACAGTTAGACATCTTTTACAGTACATAATCCTTGCAACAAGATTCAGTGCTTACAGTACAATAACAAGCAGCAGCAAAGCTTTTCTACATATTCCTCCAAGTTATTTTCCTTAGCATGTGATCAGACTGAAAAATATGTTGTTTTGTAGCTGATTTTGTCATGTAAGCTTCTGCATTTAGAAATAGCTGTGTGAGCAGCAGGAGAATTTGTTCTCTGGCTTGGTCTCTGATTAGATTCCCCTCTTGAGGCAAAGTTTCTCTCTGAATGTTACTGCGTGGGCAGGGATTTCTGAAAGAAGAGATCACCAGTTGTGACGATCTGTTCCAGAACTGGTACACGTGTTTTCAAAACAAGTGACACTGAGTATTTATTTGAGCTTCCTGCCACTGAAGCCCCTATAGCTGGCAAACTGGAGCCACAATACAATACTGGCATGAGAAAAAGGAAGCAGTAATTTAATTTCTCTAGAAATGCTTTTCTAATCTTATCAGAAGTTACTATTCAACATCAAGCAGATACACAAGGTTATATGTAAATACATATATATATATATATATATATATATAACACTACGTAACTAAAAGACTTTAAAATGACTTTGACTCTTCCATCATTGATAGTTCAGGAATTCACAATATCAAGCAATAAGCTCTAATTTAAAAACACACACACACAACCCAAAAAACCCCAAAACCCCAAACACAACAAAGAAGCCTAACCAAACAAAAACAACAACAAAAAAAACAAAACAGAAACAAAAAACCCCAAGGACACCTCCCCGCCCCCAAATTTCAAACCCAAAAAGAAAATAAAAAAACCCTGAGCTGATTTCTGCTTAATTCTGGAAGCCTCTTTCTAACAAACAGACACTTCTGTACCGTTAGAAACACTATCTATCTTCATTACTAACATGACAGTAGTGCAAGTTGCTTCTGCTTGGTGTTGAAACCAAACTCACAAATCCAAACTCTTAATCTCAAATAGCTGGAAGAAAATTTCACTCTAAGTAATAAATGTTTTGAAACATTAAGGGATGCAAGTCAGCAACATGCCAGATAAAGCCCAAAGTTTTGCAATGAAGGTCTTTGTCCTGGGTTTAGCAGTAGCAGTCACTTTTTTAATTCTTCTTAGTAGCTGGTGCAGCATTTTGTTTTGACTTTCAACCTGGAAACACAGCTGATAATACTGTTGTTTACTCTGACAAATTTGTGAGTCTCATGCTCTGCCAGGGAGGAGGGGAGGCCGAGAGGAAGCAGGGACAGGACACCCGACCCAAACTGACCAACGAGGTATTCCATACCACAGCACATCATGACCAGGATGTA
>JBCJKH010053980.1:11417-49315 GCA_039877255.1 Loriculus beryllinus
AATCAGGTAAAATAAAGTCAAGCTCCATGAACTGGCACTCAGTAATTCTTACATATATATATATATATATATATATATATATATATACATCAAAGGTACTCCATGACCTACACAATGGAGAAGGTCAGAAGAAATGTTCATAATGGTCTCTGCTGGCCTTACACACTATAATGTCTCTGAATTAATATATTTGAATGGATCTGCTTAGTGTCTGATGCTTGCCAAAAGTGCTAGAATTTACAGTATAATTTCATTGCCATTTAAGTGACCGTTCCTTTCACCTTAAGCAATCCATTTCTTCTGCTTTCTCTGAGAGCTGTGAAAAATCAATGTATCAATCTCTTAGTGTTCTTTTTCAATTTCCTGTTCTTTCCTCACGCTCACAGCAGATCCCATTCCAGGTTTGCATGCTTTCTGACATGAGCTTATTGATTGGCAATTAGCTCATCCTCCCTAGGAATGGACACAAGGGTTTCATTACTGCAGCAATGTTTATTATTTGTTTTGGTAGACAGATGAACAGCAAAGGGCAGTAATTTTATAGGTGAGCACCATCCACATAGGCTGCTACTGAATAAAAAGCAACTTAAAACTACTTCCAATGTAAAAGCAGCATATAAAAATAAAGCTGTAAAACCTGTGCTTTCACCTGAGTCCTGTGTGATTCAGAAGTTAGAGAGCATCCACCTTCTTGGGCAGCATGACCAAATCATCCCTGTAGCCTGTAGAGAGGAAGGAATGTCAGGGTTGTGGGTTGCACTGTCTCACAGGCAGTATCCATCCTGCAGTGCCTCCAGGGGCAGAAGTGGGGTGACACGGATGGAGCTGGGTGTTGTTATCACCCGAGGTCTCACACCGCAGTGGGGCAGTTGTTGCTTAGAAGCATCAAAGGACATCTCAGTTGGAGCTCTGGCTGGAGGAGCTGTGGATGCTCCCTCAGCCTTGGTGACTACAAGGACACAGTTATTTGTGAGCATTTTCCCTATGGGGTGCAGTCCTGTGGGCTGTCCTGCAGCAGCTTTCCCACCACAGGGAGAGGCGCTGGGAAGCCTCCAACACTTCTCCAGTCTGGACTGCCAGAAGAATTTGGTCAGGCAAAATGCTCCCGCCTACTCAGCTGGAGCCTGCTTGAGCACGATGGATCCCAGGGAGCAGATTTAAACCCAAGGACTCCTGCAGAGTGAAGACAGTTATTCTCCTCCATAGGAATACTTCCTGCTATTGTATTGGCATTTTGGTAGCAATACTAAACCAGTTTATTTTGCTGAGCTACCACTACAACTTGTTATTATACACAGAACACCAAAACAGAGAACATACACACTTCCCCCAGCCCCCTCAAATGTTCATTGAAATTAAAATACCAGTAGCGACCAACCTGCATTTCTGTAAGCTACGTGCCCTGTTCTATTAGCAAAAAGAAATGTATGAAAAGCTTAGTAGGAGGTAGAGTAGCCTAACGTGAAGCAAATCTCCCAAAGCTGCTTATTTGCATATGTACCATCGAGACAAAGAAAATATTTAAGTGGAGTTTAACATACTTCCCAGCTGGTTACACACAACTTAATGCTAAGAAGTGTTTGTGCCCAAATGTTGCTCTAGCTCCAGTGCTGCTTACAGAGCACTGTTTCTCTCTGTGCTCTGACAAGTGGCTCGTCTTCTGCTGCCCTTAGCAGATTGTTCTTAAAACAGATACTCCACCAAGATTTGCCTCTCGTACGTACGTGTCGTTGGAAACACTTTATGACAGAAATACAAACGCACGATGGAAACAAGCCTCTGGGACACGAGCATGTAAACTGGATGAAAATCTGCAGAACATACTGTACTTAAAAAAAATAAAAACAAAGCCCAAACCATGGAACATTTTGAATTGATTGCTTCTAAGTATTTTCAGAGATTCCTTAATATTTAAAGCAGTGGAAAGTTTCATGTCATGTCATTCCCAACCGAAGAGGAGAAGAGCTTGAATACCACAAGTAAAATTGCTCAGAAACATTTAACATTGACCTAACTCTGCCCTTTTGTTAAAGTTGCCAGTAATTTATTGATTTCTACATGACTAAATTTAGTCTGATGTTGAGAATTTTAGAACAGAAAAATCTCACCATGGAGTACTAACTCTTGAGATGGGACTATACGAAGCCCATGTCAAAACAATCCTTTCAATAGCAATCTGAATTAAATATTCCCCATGCCAACCAAAATAACAGCATTTCAGATCTGACATCTGCCAGTGCAGATAACCTGAACAGCCCATCAGACCAACACAAGTTAACCAGGACAAGGTTTGGCCCAGAATGCAGCTAAAAACCCAGCCCTTGTCCACAGAAAGAGCTTTACTCATTCTTTCCTGGACTGAACTGACTGCACAGCATCAATCAAAAATCTGGAGCAACATAGCGAAGATGTAGTGTGAAACAGTCTTTGGCTAAGGCATCGGTGTACAAGAAGGCTTAGCGTCACAGTGTGAGCTTACTATTTAGTGTCAGAGGTTACTTACGTGATAGCTAGCACATCAACTGGCATCATCTCTTTGTATAAATAGTTTAAGCTAAAAAACAGTATCATCTGAACATAGCAGTGATTTATATTTTGTCTTATTTGTACTCCCAAAGTAGCAGTCAAGATTATGAGCTACAATTATATACATATTTTAATCAATACACACGACCTTTGTCGTTTAGCAAGTCACAAGGGTTCGCACACAGGGGTTTCAAATAGAGCCATTGCTGGAGGTAGAGGGGTGTATTTTCAATGTCCAGTAAGATGCTTCTACCTTAGTTTTATGCCTTGAGTCAAATGTAATCTAGCCGTGACATTTCTTGTGATAGTAACTGATAGCACTAAACACTTTTTGAGGAATCTGTTGGCAGTCTGTTTCCCTTTAAAACAGACCTTCTAGGATGACAGAAGCAAAAGAAGTCACATCCATCAAATGCTCTGTGCAGCCTATTGAACCCAGAAGCCTGCCCAGGTGGGGAGCAGGGTCCCTCCCTGTGGGCCAGGACAGGCTGAGGAGCCACAGCTGAGCTCCCAGGAGCAAGCTCAGTGTCAACCAAGCATGAGAGGGACTCACTGCTCAGCTTCTCATTTTTGATGGTACCTGCAGAAAGCCTGTCCACACTACAGCATTAGAATCAGGAGTTTGCAGAATAAGACCGGCTGAGAGCTGCAGTGATTTTTCAGACACCCCCCCCCCCCCTTTCGAAGCACACTCCAGCGCTTCTTAAAAGGTCTGCTGTTAAGAGTTCTATATGGAAAGAAGTGCGTACAGCAGGGACCAAAAGTCTCTCCAGAGTGTACTCAATTTGGCTGCCTTAATCTTCTAATAATAGTCACTATTACCCAGATTGTCATTTGAGAATGCCTATTGACTATTAGACAAAATTGCAGACAGACCTCTCAGGCATGAAGCCGAAGAGAAGAGTTTAAATGAGACATATAAATTATTTCACTGAAAAGTTCACTCTGGAAGCATGGCATTATTTTACAGAGGTAAATCTCTCTCTTTCACAAACCACAGCAGGGTTCTCAGCATTTGCACTGGCCTGAGGTGGGGTAAGAACAAAACACCCGCAAGCATGCCAATGCTTGGTTCTCCCTTTGCTTGTTCTCAAAGGATACACACATTTCTCTGTGACCTTCCCAGGTCCAGACCACAGGATGTTAACACCTTGCAAGACCAGGACGTAAATATTTGAAGTATTGCACTAATATCAACATATTTATTCTCTCAGTATTCCTGCAACAGAGACAGCATTTTCTGTTTTCACAGGCCAGAAAACTGGGACATTCCAATGCTCACTGTCAGCATTTAATTCCTAGCAAATGTCTAGTGCTTGTGCCAAAGTTCTCTTTTCTGAGACAGAAAGAACTATCAAAAGCAGGAAATTTTATCCTTTCCCCCTTTTTTACTTCAAAGCACAATCTGAAATGGTTCATTAAAAATAATAGCATTAGTCTAACAAGATTATGCAGAATTGTTTTCTGCCATATCCCTTTCAGACACAGGCAGCACTGAAGAAATTTAACGTCAAGGTCCTTTCCAACCCTAACTATTCTATGATTCTATGATTTCTGCTTCAAGGATTTCTCATGGCAATGAGGTGATGCAGTTTTAATACTTGGTCCAGACATTGTCAGTCAACCAGAAATGCTAAGCACTCCTAGGAGCAATGAACAGAACACAGGTGAAATGGGTCAGCTTGGGCAGGGGACATCATGACAGCACTTTGGTCACCACCACTGTGAGAAGAGGACCTGCTGTCCAGAATGTGTGCTGTTTAATTGTTGAGTCTTTCAGCTGAAAACAGCATGTAGTGAAGAAAAATGTGGAATAAAATGTGCCTACGCTGGTATAAAAGACCTTGCTGAATCTTTTTGATTTAAAGGAAGCAAAGACAAAACAGAAAAACACTAAAAAGAAATACATAAGTAGCAACCAAAGAGGTTGATGTACATTACCATGCGTTTTAGGTGCTTTGTCCTCAGCAAACAGAAAATGAGCTCATGTGGTGATTTTCACCTGGGAAAGAACAGTGGTTTGTAGCAAGACAATGGCAAAGACGCCAACTCATGACCAAAAGAGCAGTGTGGGGAAGTCAGCCATGTGGTGGGGAAAGTTCAGCAAAGAGAAGTCAGCTGGGGCAAGATGGAGAGAGAAAGGAATGTTTTCCATTAACAGCATCCCTTGCAACCCAGCGAAGGGCAAGGGAATGCATGAAATACAGAAAGGCCTCCAGTTCTGCAGGCATTTCTCAAGTGTGGACCTCCTGTTTTTGGACAAGCGATACATGAAGCACCTCCTGAAATTAATAGAAGACTTGCAATGAGATAATATATTAGATCGAAAATTACAAGCCTTTCACTAAATATTCACAGTCTCTAAGCTGTGATTAAATTGTTCAGTTCCTAAACTACCCCGGGAAAGGGACTATTGACCAAGCAAGCTATTTAGTGTGGCAGAGACAGAGAAAGGGCTGTTCTGCTGGGTAAGCTAATGCTGCAGTCTGCTCCTACCATCGATCCAATGTCCTCTAAATAGTGTAATTAAGCTTTGAAGTAATGGGGCAGAATGGAAAGTTAAACTTTGTGATTGCAACTCATTTGTTTCCTTGCAGTGGCTGTCATGAAATACTTGTGTCCTGCCTCTTTGATGCAGTTTGGTTCAGTGCACTAACCTGGCCAAAATTCACTGTGTTCTGTGTGTTTCACCCTTGGAGAACTGCACAACTGGAGCCCAGGCAGCCTCTGACACCAGGGCATTTTATTCTGAGTTCCCATCATTCCCATCATTTTCTTGGAGAGCTGTGAACTGTGTAAGTTAGAGTATCGCAGGCAGTCTGAATCACCACATAGCAATGATCCACCCCTCCTTCTCTGAAGCACAAAGCATGGGGAGCATTTTGCACAAGGCACCTTATAAAGGAGGTGGCATTGCATGGCAAGATGTTTTATAGCTGCTTTTACAAAATCCAATTTGAATGGCAGTTCATCTTCAGAGGCAGTTGACAAATTGATGAACAGCATTTCCAGCTGACACTGGGACCCTGTAAGACACTCATACACTCTGCAACCTCTTTCCTTTCCTTAGGGTTTCTGTGCAGCCTTTGGCAGCACTGTCACTGCTCTGGTGCTGGAGCTGCAAATGGCACAGGTACCAACTGCTGGTACATTAGTATGTCCTGGCCCATCCCAGTGCTGGCAGCACAGGGCATCCCAAATCCATCTGTCAACACCTTCTGCTTCCCAACAGTATTCCAATGCACAGGATGCTCAACCCAAAGCACACACCTGAAGCTGCTGAAGCATCGCTGCTGGTGTTTATTACTCAGCTCCTTGTTCCTTAGCAGGGAACGGCAGTGGCTCTGTGCAGTGTTGGCTCTCTGGAGAGTCTGGGTCTATTCCCAGCTTCAAACCCACTTGTTCAGCTTCAGACAAGAACCACCCCTGTGCCTAATTTTCCTTATCTGTTAGGCTGCTCGGGCTTCACCTGACTGCTGTGAAGCTTTTAACATTCACACCTGTGAATGTGAATGACTGCTTTTGTCTTTACAGTTTATATTGCCACTTTTCCCATGCCTGAACCTGCAAACAGAGCAAAACCACTGCATTATACATTTCGTACATTGCCCTCCCACGAAAATTTCTCCTGATGTGTGTTTTTCATTTTCAAAAGGAATAAAATTGTTTGTGCTGCTATAACATCTCTCTGAGAGGTCAAAAAAGTCATCTTCAAAGTTGAGATATGGAGCAAATTATATACTTGGATTATGATTCTTATCATTGTCCACTCCTACAGAATCCTTTATCTGCAGAGGACACAAGGGTCCACAGTCTAGGAAATTTCTAAATTATACCTCACCTTTTCTTTGCAGGACAAACAGACAATCATAATGCAATGATAAATTCTCTCTTTTCCAGCCCATGCCAAGTAGGATTGAGCAGCATGTTCAGGCTGACCTCACTGTGCTGTCTTGTTTGGTCAGAGAGGGGAGCAGCCCTCTGCAACAGGGCTTTGAGAAGGTCAGGAGCCACAGCAATCCATGCGCAGCCTCGCTGGGCTCGCAGCTTTTTCCACAACAGGTTTTCCTTCCAGTACTGTGGGGAACCAATCTGCCCAATGCAGGTCTCCAGCAGGTTGTAAACACCATCAGGACCCATCCTTGTGTAAACATGCTGGTGAAAAGGCCCTTGGCACGTGGGAGAAGGGCACACAATGGTTTAGATGTGTTGAGGGGGCGAGATGAAGGCACGAAAGCTGTGTGGTTGACAGTCTGAGCTGGCTGTGAGTAGCAGGATCCTCATTTGGCACCATGTTCTGCTGAGCTACCATGATCTCTTCCTGCGCCAGGCTGCCCTCAACACAAAACCTACATCCTGGGTTCTGCTTCTTGAACCAAGTAAGCACATCCTGCTCACCTTAAGACCGCATCAGACTGCTCTGAACTTCATCAGGCCAAGCATCCCTTGTGGGATTTAAATCCACTGTAAATCAGGCTCCTGTATTTGCAGCCTACTCTTACCTTTGCTTTGATGAAACAGGGAAGCCTGTGTTTGCTGCCTTCCAAGACCAAAAAGCAACAGGAGATGCTAATAACCTTTGATTAGTCAAAATGTTCACAGCCTGTGTGCTGAAACGTATTCTTCACCCCTGGTGCAGGTTATGCTGGCAGGTTACACTGCATTCAGCTGCAATCAGCTCCCTTCTGCTGCTATTTATCTGTGCCACAGGTCCATGAGAGTCTGTGTTTCACACAGAAATGGCTTGAAAGCACAAATTGAATCCTTTCTTCTTCTTTTTTAGCCTACTTCAATGGTTTTAGGCCAATGTAAATCAGTGGAAAAGAACTCTTACCATTTTACAGAGCAGCATGGAAACTTCATGAAAGAGCTATTGGAGTTGGCAGCTGAAGGAGCCAGGAATAATATTTAAACTTTCTCTTGAACTGTTTTGAGATAGACACGATGAGCAAAATCACTCTGGGCATTTCATAATAAACCGATGCTGATCAAATTGGACCTGACCTAAGGGCAGCACGAAATGCCAGCGACTGCTTAAAAGGCAGCCTGGAGAGAGGAGGCAGCAGATGAACCCATCACAACCCTGACTCAAGACAGGGACACAAATTCAAATAATAAGCCATCGATGAATTAGCCTTTGCTGATTTTGGTCTTCTGCCACAGCAGATGTTTGTTGACGTTAGAGAGACGTTGTTCTAACACATGCAGATACCTCCCATTTGAACATTGATGCTGATCCAATAAATGTGATGAAAATGATGAGTAATCTAACTAGCTCTGAGTTATTCCAATATAAAAACTATCGAACTGATAAGCTGTGCACAGTTAGAGGCATTGGTAGGTCTGTAATACTTTCCGTTCTATTTGATCATTCCTGACAGCTTATTCTTTTGCCAGCGTTTTGGTTTAGAGTCTCTGGCTGCTTGGTTTTTAGCCTGGGTGCAATTCCTTGCCCCTTATCCCCACAAAAAAGAAAAAGCTGAACAAGATGAATTCAGCTACTTACAGAAAAACAAGGATGCTGTGTGCTCTTGAGACAGTCCCAGCAAAAGGAGCCCATCATTAGCATCCAAGCACCGGGAAAGGCATACCCTTTCTTTCTCAGCACAAGATCACTTTACTTTCCAGTGCTAAATTTCTTTTAGTGATTTCCCATGCAGTTATTCTCTGTCTTAGGGTATGGGCAACATGCAGTGCTCTGTATTCTCCCTCAGCAAGAGCTGCAATTAAAGTAACGGACAGTAGCTATCAAATAGGAAACAGTATTTTGGATTCTCATGCAGAGAAAAAATGGGTAAAATAGGCGAAACATGAAGGCAAAAATGTCAATGCATTAGCTGAAGTGTTTCCTAGTTGAAATTTGAGCTCTCTTGCACAGACTTAGCCTTTCTCAGCTGAAGGACTTGGGAGCAGATTTGGATACAAGTTGTTCCTCACCTCTTGTGCTGTGTATCTCCTGATCTGCTGCTGAAACACTCGTCACCGGGACTTTTTTCTTTTGCTAGAGATTGTTTGGTTTATTCTGCTGCTCTAATTTATCATTTCACTGGCACCTTCCCCTCTTCATGAACGTTACGCAGGTCTCAGCCTTTGCAGGGCTGGTGTACACAGCTCCCATTGCTCTCTCCCAGCCCTGGGGTCTGCTTTCCAGGCAGGCATGTGTCCCATGCTGACTCCAAGAGCAGTGCCAGGCAGGGGCAGGCAACAAATGCAGTGGGGTATTATGCTGTGACTGGGAGGGAAGAGCTGAGCCCAGGAGTCAGATTTACTGAAGATTCTGTAAATCCCTAAGGTTAAAATCCATGGAAATCAATTTCTGCCATGCAGCTACTTTTTAGATACAACAACCACAAGAACATCCTTTCTGCTTGGAAACTCAGCAAGTATCAGAGCAGAGCAGCGTTTGATTTAGTGCGGTCTTATGGTAGCTGAAATAAGATGCTCTGTAGGAAGACAAGACAATGTCTAAAATGCTGTGAATATAGTGGGTGAACATCTCGGGGGGGAGGCACCTGACCTCAGCAAAAGCTGGGATTTATGCTCCACTGAAGGTGCTGGCTTTGTGTAATTCTGTCTGTGAAGAGAGCAGACAAAGGGCTGCAGAGCTAATACCGAGATGCAGGTGCAGCAGCATCACCAGCAGCTGCTGAAAAAAAGAGCTTCTCTAGGAAGAAAGAACAATTTGTGTAATTGAAAATGCACTTGCTTAATACAGAGAGAGGGGTCAGTGGGTCCCTGCACTGGCACTGATGAGCCCCAGGTATGATCTCACCTTCCCACCACCTGCTTTTTCATGAACCAAGAATTACTTGAGGGTCACAGCGCCCCATCCCTCAGCACCACAGCCAAGACATGCTCTGCATGGAAACCATCCCTGAGCCACCATTCTGGGAGCAAGACAGTGCTCCTGGGATACAGAGTTGAAGAGGGGGTGTGGGATGAGGCTCGTTTTAGTTCCACTGACTTGCTGAAGGTTATGAGGTTTGTATCTCTGTCCTGGTTTCCCTAAGTGCCCAAGCAGTCAACTTTCTAATGCAAATCCAAAGCATCAAAAGATATGTGAAGTAAAATACATGACTTTGAAAGGAAAAGCCTTGAAATTAAATCTAAACAGACCTCTAGCCCCAATCTCTTCTGCTAAGTAGGCATTTGTGGAATTAAGGAAAGGTTAAGTTCCCCAAAAGAGTTGTTTCAATAATGATTTTAAAAGGCAACATTCTGTGCTATATCGTTGTGGGCTGTTTAACCACAGCAGCTCTGAACAGCTTGCTTTGCTATGGCAGGGGAGAAACTGTTCTTTTGCCATTTCTCCACATAAGCCAGAAATCTCTTCACCCTCATCAAGAGGTCTTTGCCTTAGCACTAAACCTCTTGTTTGGGAATGTAGTAAAGCAAATTGATCATCTGGTTTTTGTTTCCAAAGATTTGCCTTATAATCTTCCAGGGCACCATTCTCTCAATCTCTGGCCTTGCTCATCACTCAGTAAACCTACAATGGGCTCAAATAATAGCAGCCAGGTGCCCAGCAGTGCAATCAGGGACTGAAAGTCAGCAGGTCCTCTCATGTCCACACATTATTGTTCATAAATCTTTTACAAGCTGCTCTAGGTTTTCTTGGCTTATATTTCCCATTCCCTGATGGTAGCCTGAAGAACACAGAGAGGCAGTTAAAGGAGTCAAGCAGTAGGAAGGTGCTGACAGCAAGGCCACTTTGAGTAAAGCATCATTCCCCAAACCTGCTGCTGCTCCAGAACACATTTGTTTTCACACCATTTATCACTCAGTAGTGCAAGAGGGGGTGAAGATCTTTTCACTGGGCTCTGGCCAGCATTTTCCAACTTTGGTTTGCTTAGGAATATAATTCTTGCCATCAAGCCCTACAGCTGATCATGGAATTTCTGACCCAAACCACACTGTCACCCTGCCCTTCCCACCAGCCCTGGCTGCCACAGGGCAGTTTGTCCCAACACTTTCAGCACCATCTCACCAGGTTGCTGATGAGTCTCCAGCAGCCACTGCAGATACATCTCCCTGGATCTCAGCAAAGACTTGCTGCTCCTCGTACTGCTGTGTTTGTCACCTGTGATGCATTTATCTCTTCACTGCACTGGGTTAACTGCTGCTCCTCAAATAAACGGGTTGTAAAATAGCTCGAACAAGAGAACTATGAACAGCAATTTTGGCTCCAAGTCAACTTAGCCTTTTTATGTCTGGATTTATGTATAAGCAGTGAAAATAAACAGGGAAAGAAAGAACAATTCATTACCAGAGGAGCTGCAGAAAAAACAGCTTCAGCCACTTCATGGTACTTGCAGTGCACAAGTGAGCCTGATTGCTGGATGATGATAAACAGATAGCCATAACTCAGCCTGTAAAGAAAACTCTTCTGCCCATGATGTAGCTGAGATTCTAAGGCAGTTTCCAGACCCAAATTTAATGGGATTAAAATGTACAACTAGGGGAGGGAAATCTACAATGAAAAGGGTTGGTTTAAGATTAACCAGACATTGCACAATAATTTAGAGCATTTCTACCACTGCTGCTTCTGATTTGCTTTTTCCTTTCTGGTAATTCAGCCTTCCAAGTAATGACTTTTGCAACAAACAGTGGGGATATTTCATTGTGATAAACTCAAAATAAACTGATTTTCTCAGTCAGTGTCCCATGAGAGAGAGTCCTT
Source organism: Loriculus beryllinus (assembly GCA_039877255.1). Classification (NCBI taxonomy): domain Eukaryota; kingdom Metazoa; phylum Chordata; class Aves; order Psittaciformes; family Psittacidae; genus Loriculus; species Loriculus beryllinus. Next base: position 22,624 of record JBCJKH010053980.1, read on the forward strand.
TTTCTACCAGACATGATAGATGTTTAATACTTGCTTCCCCACCAGAATTTCACTGAGAATTGTCAGTCAGCTTTATCTGCAAAATCAGAACACTTGAACTTGTATGACATTTGCCAGCCTTTAATTTGCAATTTAATCAGGCATCTCAGCTAATTAATCATCTGTGAACAAGCAGGACTAAATATATTCATACACTAACATAATGACCTAACAGTGAAGCGCTATTATTGATGTCAAAGTCCCCTGGCTTTTATGTGCTGCTATATCATTGCAGGAAAAACCTCTTCCATACCCTGTTAAGTGTGGTACCTGTTGGTCCTGGGTGTCCCTGGTGTTCTTGCTCTTCTCTAAACAGAGAAGGTGAAAGAAATAGAAGTGATTTTTAAGTAATCTTTAAAGCAGTTGCTGTTTATGCAGCTACAGCCGGTGGTTTTGGAGTCATTCTGCCACACGGGTGGGCAGGGGGGCTGTGATCTCCCATTGCACACCCCAACACAGCACATTCAGTGCCCTTTCCCAGACACAGTTGATCTGGCAGCAAGCACAGGCAGAGCTCCAAGCAGGCACCCAGCATCCACACAGCTGTGCTCAAAGCTTCCTTTTCCTTGGGTGCTGCTCTTCCAGACCAGGTTCCTGTCCCAGTTTCTCTGCTTGACACCAGTCCTGTCAGAGGCACAAGTGATGAGAATTGCCTCATCCCTCAGAGGCTTTAACAAAGAGACTGAAAGTCTTCATGGCACTATAAACAGGTGCTCATTCACTGTTATTCGTGCATCTTCTGGGAACTGGATGAACAAGAGCCTTTGTCATCACTTGTCCCACCAAACCCTGCCCAGATCATTTTGAATGAGGTCCCCCACTACAATTCCAATTCCCAGAATCATCTGTTTTCGCCTTCAGTCTTATGTTCTCTGGGACTCCCAGAAATCATGTAACAGGCAAAAAGAGCTTGCTGTCATTCCCAGCCATTAAGCATAGCTAACTCTTTCCTTCTTTCCTTCTTTCCTTCTTTCTCAGTATTACCCTTCTGCATCATTTCTTTCCACATTCTTACCTTCTCCTCCCTAACCTTACACTGCCATTTTGCTCCCCACCCTAGGGTGTACTCGTGGGGCTGTGTGGCTCCTCCTGCAGTCGTGGCACTGCAGTACTCTCTGCCAGCTGATGCTCTGCTTCTAGTTACTGCACAACAAGAGAAAGAAAGTAATGGTGTTAATTAAAAATCCACTGGAAGCACAAATCAGTGGATGTTCAGTGTGGCAGATGGTCACAGAGGCCGTGCCCAAGTGTTCTTGTTCTGTAAGTAATCTTACCATAAACTTGCACCTGCTAAACTGTGCTTCCTCCTCTGTGTGAATATAGGGTAAGAAGTATTGCATTTTTCACCTAAGCCAACTTTCTGTGTATTGCTCAGAGCTGCTCACTACATGGCAAAGCTATTCCTGTGGTTACCCCAAAACAGACAGGTGTTTCAGCCTCCGAGAAACCATTCAGTTCTTTCCTGTAGAGCAGACTAAAGGCCTGTATCTCCTGTGTGACTGCTGGATATCACTTACATCTATACAGTGGCTCAGGACTGGGGTGATGGCTGGGATGCTGATGCTGTCACAGCAGAGGCAGGTCCTGCACATGGTGAAATGCCACAGAGCTTTCAGCCAGAGCTACAAACTCTAGAAAACAGGCTCTGACTGATGCTCTCAAAGCAGCATCTACCACCTGAAATCCACTTGCACTGCTCTGCATAGCAGAGAGTGCCAACCCAGCCACACACAACCAGGGTCACTCATGACATCTGCTTCAGGTCTGCTCCTCCTCCTGGCCAATGCAGCACAAAGGCACCCACAGCACAGCTCTGCAGTGATCTTTGTCCTGTTGGGAATGTGCCAAACCACCAGCAGCCTCAGGACTCACACCTGATGTTCACATGAGCCATGCTGGATGACTCTGTCAGCACTGCACTGTGATAAGCTGAAGCCTGTTACAGTGATTAAATACTCAGGGTTTAGAGCCCATTCTTCTGCAAAGTCCAATAGTTGATGTATTACATTCTCCTGGCCAGCACAACCACACAGCTCTGCTGGCCAAAGGATCACACTCCATGCCAGCAGTGAGCACAGCCCCGGCTGTGCTGAGTCTCACTGGGCACCAGTCAGAAGGTGCCAGGACAGAGTCTGGCCGTCCATGACCACATCTCAAGCCCTGCCACAGGGAGATGGTGAGTTCCAAGGGGCAGGAGGGTGCCTGACTCCCTCACATCCCCTCACATCCACCTGAAAACACAGGGCAAAGTGGTTTGGACAAATCATCGCTGATGAGTCTGGGGTAAGACGCATGTAGGGCTTGACGCCAGTGGTAAAAACCAAAAAGCCTCATATGTTGGGAACTGGAACACCAGGTAATTACTTAATTGACTCCATGATTTCCAGCTTGGTACAGCTGCCTGCAGCACTCAGGCTAAAAGCAGGAGTCCATTAGTAATGCTAGCAGTGGTTTACCTCCAGAACAGAGAATGGCAGAATCCTGGAGCAGTGCAATATTTGGACAGCTGAGACAAACTGCGTCCATTCAGCTACTTCAGCCACAGCCGAGGGAAGGGAAGTGCTGGGGAGAAAGGCATCGGCTGCAGGAAACAAACCAACCCTGTTTCCCCAGCCATCATCCTGGCACTGGCTCCTTCTGCCAGAAGCACTCATCCGTGCCAGATCCAGCACTGCTGCTCCCCTTGGAGCACCACTGAGGAACAGTGGTGCCAGTGTGCCTTGTGCTGGGGCCAGGCAGGAAGGTCTGATGTGAATGTGCTGTCAGATCCCCCACCTGGCTGGACACAGCTTTGTGGGGTCACTGTCTCTGAAAGAAGCTCAATGGTCAGTGCATACACACTCCTGCTTTAGCTTTTTGTGCCAAAAAGCTTGTTTTCAGCAAAACACCCTGAAACCTCAGACTGAGGGATCAGAGTTGGTACCTCAAGCCTTTCTGCCATGGACAGTGAGCTCACACTAGCCTGAACACACACAGACCCAAAATGTCCAGAATTGAGAGATCCATGTGGGAAAACAAGAACAAACCTCAAGCAAGACAGATCGTTATGAACCTAGTGCAGAAGTGATTTATCCCAGTTCCCCACTGGGTGGTACTGAGCAGACCACAGTAGCAGTGTTTCTGCTGGGACACAGAGGAGGTAGAAGCCTTTGCGTGTGCAGGGGGCTTCAGCCCACATGAATCTTTGTGGATTTCCCACTGCAGAACAGCAGGAAGAGATGGGCAAGGAGCACCTTATTCCCCCCCCCCCCTACATCAGCCAGCTGGACCCATCAAAAGTTTAAACCAGCAAGAGGCAAGCAAGTGAACAAAGAAGTTATAAAGATATTTCAGAGGAGCTCTGCCAGAATGGGAAAACTCGAATGAAATAATGTCTTGAGGCTGGTTTAGCTGTCAGGGTTTTAAAACATTTCCTTGTGCTTCCTGCAAGACAAACCGACCATAGCATAATTGTCTCAGCACGTGCCAACACACATCGCTGAACCAAATAGATGCAAATCCAGGACTCTGCCATTGCACTTGCTTTCCATCAGCGCTTCCCTGGGGAAGGCATCAACACCTCTGTGTCTGGGATGGCATGGCTGGTGCCACCCGAGACTGCCGCACCAGGACACCAGTGGGTACCACACTGTGCACACCCCAGCGCCATCACTTGGAGCCCACTTGAGCCAGCTGTCAGCACTGCACATCAGTAACCTGTGGTTTAAAACAAGATAACTGTCCCAGTTCAGTTGCCTCTGGCAGGAATAAAGCCCCCCTCGCATCAGCCAGCCTGGGAGTAATAGGTTTGGACTTTGTTGTCACGGGTTTATTTCAGAAATGCAGTGGGTCCAAAACTATGAGTAAACACCACAAGGTAATGGATGGCTGAAAGCAGGGTTTGTCCCCAAAAGACTTATGAACAATGTATAATTTTTTACAGGAAACAATCGTTTATATCATTCCTGTGAACTTCTGTTACTGCGCCAGGGGAAGAGGGAGGAGGGAAGGCATTAGTCATGCACCAGCAGATGTTTTGACTTATGTAAGACTTTTTTTTTCAGTTTCTTTTTCTTAAAAAGGCTGCATTTCACCCGGGAGGCTTCTTGAGAGCCTCCTTGCACTTGTGGTGAGGCAGCCTGGAGGCCTCGGGATTGCAGAGAAAGCTGCTAAACTGGGGCTCTGCTCCTGCAAGGAATAATTCAGGTTCCTTTGCTGGGTAGCACAGTGAGCTGTTACAGAGGGGAGATACAGAGCTTTCAAATCACAGCCAGGGAGTACAAGCCCGTGTTTCAATGGCTGAGCGCACTCAGGTATCCACATGAGCCTCTCCCCTTCAAGGCATGCCGTGTGGATGAGCCAGCGGCTGCAGTGGTTTGGGCTCAGGAGGTGAGGGACATGTTTGGAAGTACACAGCACCCCACCAGGGCTCCCACAACGTGCACCAGCTACATTGCACAAAACAGGTCTGCATTTCACAGTGCTGAGGACAGCAAAGTGGAGGTGATGCCCACACGAGCGCACATCAGCATACTTTTCCTGATGGCACAGGACCACCCTAGCACACCGAGCCCAGGCTGGGGCTGTGTGTCCCAGCAGCCACTGCCTGCTGGGATGTGCTCCTGCTCCAATGTGAAATAGCAATCCCTGCCTCCATGTCCCTGCTGCCATTTTCTCTCTTGTAGCACATTCCCTGCATTTACCACTGCATCCTGACCCCAGTCACCACCTCAGTCCCAACACAGCGTGTGCTGAAACCTGCTAACCAACAGCTCACATTCTTTTGCCTTCAGCTCCTCCAGCATCAGTGATAATCCAGGAGGTTCACTGGCTGCCTTCTACATGGAGGCACAGGCCAGAGGCTTTCCTCTGTGACTCCTGCAGACAGCCTGGTCCAAGCACTAGCTAGCTCAGCCCAGAGCCAGCTCACACTTCCCAAACAAAAACACTCCAGAGGAATTCTGGAGAAGCACCAGGATGAAGGCTCCTCCTGGGACAGGCTAATACTGTCCTGAGAGCCCAACACACTCTTCTTTACAAGCCCCGGGGAGCACCCATAAGCCAATAGCAAACCAGATGATGTCTATCCTGTTAGTTAGTTAGTTAGTTAGTTAGTTAGTTAGTTAGTTAGTTAAGCTCTGCAAGTGCTTTGTTTCATCAGTACCACTTGCCCCAGCAGGGCTCTGTGCAGGCTCAGCCACCAGCCCACCCTGGAGGTGCTCATGGTCTCCATTGCTTGGTTCCTGCCTTTGAGCATCTCCACAGTAGCAATGTGGCTGTCACATTCGCTTGTGAGCCCCAGCTCCATGCCAGGGCTCTGGTGGCTTCAGCACTTGCCTAGTCATGATTAAAAACGTAATCTTTTAAAAGGCTTTTAGGAAGGGGATGAAAAACTGAATGTGACAACAGTTTGAAGACAGAAATTCATCACGAATTTCGTCAGTCTTCACCAGCAGCACGTCAGGGGATGGTTAAAGCTGCTCTGTCAAGAGCATTGATTGCTTGCTGGCCTGGACAGATCAGTGTGGGCATGCTTGCTTTGAGCCAGTGTACAAAGGCTTGGGCTGGTGGCCAGCAGCAGTGACATCCCTTCACCACAGAGCATCTCGGGTAGCACTGAGCTGCAGAATTGCATCCTGTCACGGTCATGAGGGCTGCACGAGTTCTCTGCAAGAGCAGCCAAAGCATCTGCGCCAAGCTCTCAATGTGCAGCTCAGCTCAACTAATCTTCAAAATCCCCCGGGCGGTTCCTTACCTTCATCAAGGTATTTATCTGTGTTAAATACGGCCGGACACATTTGTGTGTCCACAGAGACGTGTCCTATTCATACCGATGGCCACTCAGAGTGGAATTAGGAGCAGTCAAGCAGGTGTGTGGCCTTTGAATGCTGATAATAGGCATTACTAGATTTAAAGGGCTGGGATAAGCTTTGCTCCAGTTCTGGAGCTTCATTTCCAAGACACAAACCTCCAGTGTTTGTGCAGCATCAAGAAATTCCAGCCTGAGGGAAGAATCATCTATGGTACAGAGCAACACCCATTTACCTGCAACACTTACTATACACGAGATACGTTTAAAATTCATTAAATTTCATCTCCTGCACTTGGCTCTCAAGAAACACTTAAACCAAAATGCTCCAACAGCTGTTGCTTCCACCCAGCTGACAAGTGAAGTGATCCTGAAGTGCACCAGGAACACAGCGCTGTTTTTCAGCCGAGCTGCAATCATAAAAAGGTTTCCAACTCCACATGGCTCTGCAGTATTTACAGAAGACGGATAATGCTGCAATCCCTAAGGCCTGCTAAAATCTGGTTTCCAATGTTTCTATCAAGAGCGAGCCTGTAGATGTTTATTAAGGAAAAAGTTAACCAAAGTTGAGGAAATATTCTGATTTTTCCCTCCGCTACAGCAGGGAGAGGGTACAAAACAGCTTTCCCAATGGAGCTGCAGCTCCGGGGAGATGGGGGATGTTGTTCTAGTTACATGCTGGAGAAGGAAGACATTCAAAGCAAGTACTACAATTAAAACTAAACCATGAAGGCGCTGAAACCGAGCACACAGCGCAGCGTTGCTGCCTGGTGCTGGTTTCCCCACACTGAGTGGCTAGCTTCAGGCAGACCAGAGGCACTTCACTTTGTAAAAATGCTTTGCCAGTTTCAAGAATCAATCTCATCTGGCAAATCCTTTCTCCCTTCCACAGGAAATTAAACATATGCTCACAGGGAAAGTTTCCAACTCACTGTCACTGAAATGTGGGAAATAAACTCTCTAACCAGAATGACAGGTTAGAAAACAACATTACCTTATTACGGTACCGGGTACACGGAGCATCGTTCCACCTATCGCACAGTTTACTGCTGACGTATCTTCATTATAGACATACTCACTATAATTTGGTCTAATTTACAACCCTGAGAGGCTCCTTGAGTTGTTTTCTTTTGCAGCCATTTTACCTATTTCTCAGGCCTTAACAACAGGAGGAACCTACATTGGTTTGAGAGAAGATACCTGGTTCTCTTTGTTGCATGCCTTCCTTATCTCTATATCCTCTATACACAGTTAAATTCTAGTTTAAGAATCCATGTAGCCCTGCCTGTGTCTAAGTCTTTATATTCTGTGAAATACTAATTTAATTTGATATCAATTATACAGTGAAATACTAATTTAACTTGGCATCAACACATGTGCATCCATTCAGGAAAATCTCTGCCATGCAACTCGGGCTGTGTTTGCTCTGCCTTACAGCAGCAAGCCCCTGGCAGGCCATAGCTATCGGGCATCCCTGGACACCACAGATAGAGGGCATCCAGGAGGAAAAAATGCACCAAGTAGCCCAAGGCAAATGAAGTCCAGATACAGGTGGTAATGGCAGAATTAATATAGACCCTTAGCAAGTAACATATGCCCTTAGCGGCACAGCCAATGCAATACAGCATCTGCCAACTGCAAACAAGACAGGACAGCTCCAGGAAGGTGAGAGCACAGACCTGTAGCTCAGTGCTGCCCAAAGGGACCCACAATTGTGCCCAAGCTGCAGGCAGCAACAGGGTCTGTAAAATCCCCCTGAAGTGGGATAGCCAGGGTGAGCCACCTTTCCCCCATATGGCCACAGACCATCCCATGAGACCCTGGCTCTCACCAGGAGAGGATGCTCTTCTCTCCAAAGGGTGGACAGCCATTCCAGATCTGATACTGCCTCCTTAAGTGCAACCCATGGCTGTGTGCAGATCTCTGCTGTCACCAGCAGCACCAACACAGCTGTCTCCAGGGCAGTCTGACCCATGGGCAGTACAGTAGTGTCTGTGTAGGGGACGGGATGGCCATGCACGGTCCATGCCAAGAGCTTGCTGTAAGCATTGGGCACAGCACAGCACTCAGTTTTCGTTCTAAACATGGATGGAAAATCTTTACCTCATTTGCTAAAAGCACTTTAATGTCTTTACACAGGGGAAAAGAAAATAAAATGTATTACTAATTTGAGTTATTTAATTCAGTCAGCAAGACTGAAAGCACTCTCTGCACTTCAAGCCCAGGTTCAAAGCATTAATCACTCAAAATTCTGCCACCGTTTCCTTTACATTTAATTTCTATGTCACTTTTTCATTCATTAGCTATGAGCGTGACAAGTGACAGGCTGCCCTTAGGTGCACCTTTAAAGCACATACAGTGAATAGTTGTTGGATCCATCTAAGTACTGAATTATTGGAGCCTCCTAAATAAAAGGTGAATTACCCTCGGAGCATTTCTTGACAGTTAATTACCCAAAAGATGATAGGAGAATGCCAAGGTTTCACCTCAGCACTTCATAGCAGTCTCGAGTTAAACTTTCAGGTCCCTGGTAGGGCTCAGACACAAAGCCAGGGCACCCAGCACCAGCATAACCTTTCCAGAAGCATTTGCAGTGTTAAAAATAAGTGCTGTGCTACTTCCCTTCACCAGTGAGGAGCAGGGCAGGTCAGTTCAGTGCTTTCCACCCAGACATCCTTGTCATCTTCTGGGTTTGCGCTTAAACAGCATTTCATTAGAAAAACTATCTGCCCTCAGTCTATAAAGAGGCAGAACAGACAAAGGACGGAGTGCAATCACCTCCCAGTGTGAGATGGGGCTGTGGTGCCATTGGGATCCCTGTCTTGTGCATCGCAGCAGCATTCCTCATGGAGCAGGGCCCTGCTAAGGAGCATCGCTCAGTGACAGCCAAGCCTGGCTCCTGCAGTGCCCTGGCAGCATTCTGAGCTGTAAGCCGTGGAGATGGACATGCTCAAGCCCAGAGTGGTTCCAAAAGGGGAAAAAGAGATTTTTATCTTGGTTTTCCCAAAGCAAGACTGGCTCAGAGACACCTGGGGGTTACCACAGACCCAGTGGGCAGAGGGCAGTCACAGCCCACCCCATCCAAAGACTTCAAATAGCTGGGAGGACAACAAGATTTGGCTTTTGAGAGGCAGCTGCGGATGCTGCAAGCTCCTGCTCTGCTGCACACCTGTGTGCTTCAAAGGCAAGATATTATCCACATCCCCCTGCAAATTGCTCTCATGCTATTATTGTATTGTTAATTCAGTGTTGTGAGCTCTGGTTTTTAGCCTGATATCTGGTAATTTGCCTCCTAGGCAAATTGGAGAGTGCTAGGGGCTGCATTGGAGAATGTAGGGGCTGTGATGGGCACATCTTGGCTGTGGCAGGTCCCACTGGCTCCAGGCAGCCCTTCCCAACACCAGGCCCACCCCTTGCTGCAAAAGGGGCCTGGGAGTCACAGATTAGGATGGTAGGGAATGAGTGCTAGAAGCAAAAGAAAGCAGTGTCAATTGCAGGAACAACTGGAAAGAGGTAAAAAATCATGTTCCTGGGCACAAATTCTTCTGCATTTACTGTGTAATTGAAGTCTCCTGTTCCTTTCATCATACCTATAAACAACTTTGTTCTTTACCATGGATGATTCTATCATGAAAAGTAAGGACATAGTAATGGGGCAGGCGTAAATGAAAGTAAAATGGGAGAACAGAGCCAAGCACAAGACAACCTGGCTGCCCTGCCTGTCTCACAGCCTGGCAAGCTTTGTAACCATCCTGTTCTTCCCAGCCTGCCTGGGAGAACCCAGTGCCTTAAAAACTGTAATGATGCACTCATACTCGTTACATGTAAATGTAATTAGGACCATTAAGACCTCATTCCTTGACAATATTGTACTGAATGTGCACATGGCTCCACTCCCAGCAATGAACTGGTCATTGGGGGTTTGTGCAGCCCCCGCTGCGTCTGAAGGTCTGGAGGGTCTGGGATCCCTGTTCTGATGCAGGAGGGGAGAGTCACGCTTTAAGAGCGGTACCACCAGCAAGTAGTGAATTAATGTCTCTGTTTCTGCACCTACTCACACATCCAACTGCTTGCTTGCATGTCAGTTGGTCTGGCAGAAGATGCGTGTCTTCTGACACCATTGGGTGCATCTATGTCCCAAGACCCTTTCAGCACAACCAGGAGTTGTTGTCCCATCCCGGACATAACAGATTGTGAGTCAGGGAGTCTGGGCTTTGGAACCATGAAATCTGAACACACACACCACACCACAACCTCTAACACCTTGTATCTGTCAATCACAGGATGCCTTATGACAAGGAGAAATGCCCCTTGGCACCTGCACAATGCTGCTGTGCTCTGTCAGCAAATGGGATGATAACACTGGACCCTCCTCTGGCTCCTGACACAGCAGCACGTGCACCACATCCATGTTCAACACTTTGTTAGCCTCAGATAGAAACGTCTTCATTCATCCTGCCTTTTGCCACCTCAGGCAAGTCTATTTTATCTTGGGAAAAATCAGTTCTTTACAAGGAAGCACCATTTATTGAAAGGAAGAAAACAAAAGAGTCCTCAAGGAGGAATCAATTGGAGCTGCTTTCCCAGTCAATACTGTCTGAAAAACAAATGGGTCCTGCTGCAAATCAAAGGCGCTGCCACATGTGCTCCATGAAATATTGCATTTGTTCCTGCTCAGCCAAGCAACAATCCCTGCCCCCTCTTCACATTATTGCTCAAGAGTAATGTTGTCATCAAATACCCTATGATAAAACCCCCACAGCAGAGATGACATGCTCTGATGTGTGCTTCACAGAAACAGGCTGCTCCAGTTAAGAACAAGCTATGTAAGAAAGAAAAAATACATTGAGTTCCCCCTTAGATTACAGATCAACTTCATCCCTCCATTGACACTATTATTTGAGTTAGTTCCACTGAAAATGCATCATACTTCTAATCTTAAGGACAAGTACAGCAAGTTTCAGCTGTCATAAGTGTCCTGCACAAGATTTAGAGTCAAGCTTGAGAACAGCCTATATAGAAATCGCTTTTTTGCTATTATGCTTTTCAGATCTTTGCTGATTTTCCTTTCTAATAAAATACCCAAATCTCACAGAGAAAAAAAGAAGTCCTGGAGAAAGCTTAGTTCTTGTGTAATGCAGTAACTGTCCCTGGCATCAGGACAAAAACACACTGCAAAATACTCGGAAATAGCCCAAATAGGTATTTGTTTTAAACCACAATTATTCTGTACGTAAAAGCTCAGGCACTGGGTACAAGGCATCGCCCTGCTCCCGGGCACAGCAGCAGAGCCCCTCCAGCGCTGTGCCTGTGCGCATCCCAGCCCTCCTGGAGCTAAGGCCAAGATGTGGCTGGCTGCTCCTAAAGCTCACCAGTGCCACGGGGAGTGCTGGGTCTGAACAGTGGTCTCAGGGGGGACACTGGTCCCTGCACATGCAGATCATCATGTAAATAACTCTCATTTGTATATGCCATTAGATTCACGAGGCAGCCTCAGGTGGACCTGGCAGATAATTACAGCACAATGCATGGGTCATAAACATACATTTTAATGTCCTTTTTGGTAAGTAGGGAGGTAGCAAACCAAGATAGAGGCACAGTGGGACTCTAAATACCAAGAGTCAAGTGGCATTTAACACCTAAATGGTGAGCTTGCCTCCAGTTTCCTCCCCTTTTCAGAAATATTGGTAGAGAATAATCTTTTAGCACTTTTGTACAGATCTCAATAATGGGAACCTTTGAATGGCTCTACAATACAGTGCAGACAAAAGTACCCATCTTTTAGAAACCAATTTTTGGTTTCTGCATCCAGGACACCACAGGCATCTTCGAGCCATGGCCTCCTCCTTGCCCAAACCTCACGATGGGTTTCACTTCCATGTTGTGGGGAGCAGCTCTGTTCAGTAATTGCTCTGATACACCAGGCTGGGAAGTACTTTCATGTATTCATGTGTATTTCTAGCTTTAGAGGGAAGTCATCACATACGTTTGAGTGCAGTATCTTGGAAAGTTATTTAAATGCAAATGCTACATTAGGCCCATAGAAATTAATGCCCTCGGTTGTTTGTACTTGAAGTTAATGATTATTAACTTCAGGTTCCCGCTTCAGCCAGGGAACCAGCCCTACTGGCAGAAATTACTTGGGTCTTAACTACCAGTTGAGCAGAAAAATGCTCAGGTAGAGCCATGGGGCATCTCAAGATCCCCAGCCAGGAGAGAGCCTGTTCCTCAGCGGAGCGGCAGGTTACCCACGGAACACACAGCATCACACGAATACGATCGAGGAGACTGCAGGTGCACTGCACAGAACCATCACGCTCAGGAGCATCACACACCCGGCAATCGCTGGTATTTAGTTAAGGGCTTCTCCCGACCGCGGACCGCTCCGTAGCCGTCCCCTCCTGCAGCCGGAGCCTTGGGTGCCCCGAGCCGGAGCCTTGGGAGCAGGGCAAGGAACCCTTGGAGCATCCCTGTTCATCCCGGGCCATCCCTGCTCGGAGCGGGGCAGCGGTGCCGCAGGACACGGGCCGCGGTCGCTGCCTGCCTCTCGCCAGGTACGCGGTCGGCGGGCGTCCTCTGCTGGTAAAGAGCGGCTCCGCTCCCGGCGCTGCCGGAGCTCAGCATGTGTGGAATTAACATCAGCCCGGCTGGGAGAGACCTTGATGATCATCAAGGCCAACGGTTAACCCCGCACTGCCAAGGCTGCCACTAAAGGAGCTCATCTGTACGGGTTTTGAACACTCCCGGGGGTGGCGAATCCACCACTGCCCTATTCCAATGCCTGGCTAGCCTTTTGGTGAAGAAATTTCTCCTAATATCCAGTCTGAACCTCCCCTGGTGCAGCTTGAGGCTGTTACCTCTTGTCCTGTCACTTGTTACTTACTTAGGGATGTGCCTCAACACGAGCCTGACCCTCACAGGAGCCCAGCCACAGCCCACGGACCCACTAAAGCCCCACGGGGTTTATTTCCTAGGAAGGTGCCCAGGAGCCTCCCCCAGCTCAGGATGTCTGGCAGCGAGTGCCAGGCCGGCCCAGCACTGGACCCAGGTGCTTACCATTGCTCTGGATGCCTGGAGAGCTGGGGCATGGTAGTGAGCAGCTCCAGAGCAGAGGATGCTGGCAGCCTGGAGCCAGCCCTGCGCTCACCTTCTTGGGTTGTGCCCAAAGCTTCCAGAAAGGCCAGGCAAGCAAATGCCTTCAGAAGATACAGCTCCAGCAGCACCTGTCCCTGAGCCAGCCCACTCACTATTAAGGGCCTGCACAAATCACTGCTAAACCAGTGGCAGCTGTTCCGCAGCTGCCATGCATCAGGAAGAAATCAGGGACGTCCATTCTCCTCTGCACTGCCAGGACTGGGAGGAAAGGGATGTGAAAAACAATGGAAAGAAACATAATACAGGCTTTGAACAACCCACCAGCTGCAGCCTCTTGTCAGCTCAGGTGCAAAGTGCACTTTGACTTCACTGGGGCTGCTTATTTAGGTGTGGAATGTTTTATCCACTGTGCAGCTAGAAACACTGCCCAGAGTCCCGGCATTCCCAGGGCAGGAAACAGCATTTGTTAGTGCACAGGGCAGGGAAGGGTGTTCCAGCCCCATAGCAATGCTTTGCACCTCCACAATCTGCAACCGGAACCCTGGAGGGGCTATGGGGAGGGACAGGGCTGAGGGTCACCCATGTCCCCAGGCACCCCATTGCCTGCTTTGGGGTGACTCCTCCCCACCCTGCAGTGAGATGGTCTCTGTCTCACTGAGATCACAGGTGATGGCTGAAACTGAGCGTGTGCAGCACCGTGCAAGGCAGCGGTCAGCAGAGAGGCAATCAATCAGGAAGAATTATAACAAGGGCTGAATTAAGAAGGTACCCAGATGGGATGAAATTAAATATTAATAGCGACTCATCACTCAAGTCGTCTCCCCTCGGCAGCATGTTTGAGTGAGGCCACACGAGCCATATGTGCACTGCAATCCACTGGCTGCCTGAACACCTCCCAGCTCTCCAGGTCCTGGTGTAACACTGACACAGCCGGATGCTCCTCACAGCAGCATGGGGCTGAGGTATTGCACCCAGGACTGCTCAGTGGGGAGCACCCAGGAGCCAACACTGGCTTCCAACACCATTCCAGCAGCCCTGGGTAAACTCATCCTCCCGTGGGCTGCAGCTGCAGCTTTGGAACTGCAAAACAGCCTTAATGAACGTTAAGTTTATAAAGCTGCCTGCACCTCAGCACAGGTACTGAGCCCCAACCTGAAACGTTCCCAATGCCCATTCAATAGATATCCCAGTTCTGGCACTAAAAGCCTTGCTGTCAGGAGAAGAAATGATAAATAGCTTAACATGAGCCTGTATTAGTTAGAAGTCCTGGGACACAGGGAGTTTTAATTGGAAATCAATCATCAATTTACTGATAATGCTGACATTTACTCTCAGACCAAGGCTTCTTGGCTCATTAAGTACCAGCATCACTGTGGGGACCTTCTCAACTCGAGGAGATCCCAGAGGAATAACAATCTGGACGCAGGACAGAACTTTGATGAAACCAGCAGTGCGTGTGCGTTAGGAAACTGTTTAATTAAGTTGCTTTATCTGGTAATAAATCTCATGGGTTAAAGCCACCCGTGCGCAGTGCTGGGAGAGGACTGACCCAGCATGGTGGGGGCCACTGGTGAGGTGGTGCCATTGCTGGGAGCTGGCAGGGAGCATGGGGCTGTGCCACATGGACACCTCCAGGGCAGGATGCTGGCTGCAGTGTGGGCTGTGATGGATGATGCCCTCTTGTGCTCACCATGGTTTTCACATCCACTTAGCTGGTTCTGCTGGTTCTTTAGAAGCAAATGGGGCCAGACCATGGGACACGGTGCCAACAGGGATCTGCTGCCCTGCAGGAAGGGCCTTTGTTCATCTCCTTGGCTTGAGCAGCCCCCTAAGCCCTCTTTCCCCTTTCCTTTGGAAGAAGATAATCGCTCTTGCCCCTTGTCCAAGGGAAGCAGCTCTGGCAGCTCAGCAGGTATTTGTGGAGAGGGGGCAGTTGTCATTAGCAGGGGGCAGAGGATGGACGCACAGAGCCCCTGGTCCTGAGGGGCTGCATCAGGGAGCAGGGTGAAGCAGCAGGTACAGGCAGAGCTGCTTGGGGGACCAGTGATGGAGGAGAGGAATAACCCCTAACAGAAACCCACACTTGACATGAGAATAAGGGAGCTGCCACAGACCTCCATCCCTGGAGAGCCTATGGGCATTAACAGGCTTGAAGGGCAAGCTGCTGGAGGGACACGAGTGCAGTGCTGTGGTCCCCCTCTCCAGTGATAATTAACATCTGTGTAATCAGCTCTCAGAAAGCAAGCCTGCTCTTGCAACGCTTCACTGCCAAAGCCACCCTCTGCATTTTGAGAGCAACACTAACTAACCCCACACTCCTGCACGGGCAAGCACTGATGTGCTGAACTGCTAAGATGGGCAGTCTGGTCCCCCCGCCTCACCCCGGCCTCATCCGGCTGATGCTCCCCATGAGGCAAAGACACACCGAGGTCCTGGGGAGCTGATGTAGGCAGAGGTGATGGTGAGGTCCCTCTGGAGCAGGTGTAGAGTACAGGTCCCTGGATCCCATCCTCACCTACCCCTTCCCCACCCGAGGCAGCCTGCTTTGTGGGTGGTAATGTACCCAAAGGTGCCCTCACCCAGCAGGAGGCTTGTGAAGGGATTTTGTTATCTAAACGGACTTTAGATAAGATTTAAAAGAAGCAATGGTCCCTCTGAAACTTGGGGTACATCTTGGCTGGTGCAGCTCAGCACAGCTCCTCCACACCAAGGGAAATGGGCAAGTTTACAACACCTTGGAAGTGGTGGGGTGGTTTTTTATTGGCTCACATCTCTCTTTCCTCTGTATTTTCACCATATACCCAGGGCTGGGAGGAAGAAACCTATCTGTGCTCTCAGTGGTTCATCTGAACAGACACTGTGGAACACACGCTGTCAGCCGTGGTGAGCCACCACTCATGGCTATGGGGGAAGGTGCTGTGGAATGGTTCTGGAGCAGGACCCAGGCCACCTCTGACTGAGGGTGCCGGATCAAGGGATGTGGGATGGGGAAGCCACGAGCACAAGTACAGGCACAAATGCTCCCAGAGGCAGCAAATACTCTGAAACCACAGCCAGTGTTTTTGAGAAAAGTTAAGCAGTTTTATTCAACAGGATGAGTCCACACCCAACCAGTGGCTTCATCTACATGGCATCATCAGCATACATGACAGAGGACCCACTCAGACACTCTAGCTGAACAGCATCTCACCATACATTACAGGGACAACACCAGAGGAGGAGGATGACCGTTACAAAGGGCAGCCAACCAGCAGTTTCCTGCGGCTTCCCAGCAGAACCAAACCCATCCTCACCAGACTTCACAGCCCAGCCACTCGGAACCAGACCAGGCTCGGGACATCTACTGCCGCCCCGTGAAAACCACAACACTGCTAGTTAAATAACACAGCCCAGGGTTTACAAAAAGGACCTACCAGGGGATACTTCAGCCTAAGGAAGAAAGTGCACTGTCACCACCACCCGGGGACCGACACACTTGCACACGCTGAAGAGTCTGTACACAGAAGAGGCCGCCGTGGGTGCCGCTGCTCTCGAGTCAGCACCATCGAAGGTGATGCTGAGCCCCGGGGAGGGTGGGCAAGCACCAAGGAGCCCCTCGGCATGGGATGGGGAAGGTCTGCGGGAGCCGAGCCGGAGGCCAGCACTTGCTCTGCACAGCAGAGAAACAGCTGCTCCATGAACACCCTGCTCTTGGCTGCCCCGGATCCCACAACCTGCTCCCGGCAGCGGCACGGCCGGAGGTTGTCACAGTGAAAGCTCTGTGAGTTCTCTGAAGCCTACAGTCTTTACACCTTTAGAGAGGTATCGAGGATCGGGGTAAAGTCACTCATAGAACATGAGCAGGTTCCAGTTATGATACTCCTACAAGGTAACGCGTTTCAATTTTGTGCCAAGTTAGCTTACAGAAAAATACATTTCTTCCCTTAAATTTACAGTAGTTAAAACTACAATTGGAATAGCGCGTTAAAAAGGGGTAGTTTATTCTCCAACAAAACGTCTTGGTTTTCTTGTCTTTAAAAAGAAATCAAATCAAATAAAAAAAGGACTCTAAAAGCAATCACCCCAGCACAACGCAACTGTACAAAGGAAATCTCGATGTGTACAGCTCCTAGGACGTTGAACTCCAAGCATTTGTTCTGGTGCTCAAAAAGGCACTTAAAGATAAGAAAACAACTGTATTAAAAACCCACAACGAAACAAACCAAAGGAAAACGAAAGGCAATAATTTAATAGAAAGACACTGGAACTCGTACCGCATCTTCAAAAGTAAGAAGGGAGGAAACAAAAACCCCAACCTCATAAACATGGTTTTGCTATCAAGTCATCTTTCAAAGTATATAAAAAAAACCAGAACACTGGCAAAGTGAATGTTCTCCAGGAACTCAATGGAAAAGGAAGAAATAGAATTGCTGGCAACGAACAGACAGCTCTCGTGCCAAATGGGTTTCTTCCCACCCCCTAGAAGCACATTTGCTGGTTCATTACCAGACCAGACTGACAGCCTGTTTGAACATCTGCTGCCCGAAACGACAGAGGCGTTGACCTCCGGGTTAGCCTAAGTCAGGAAAAGGGGGAAAACCATGAGGAAAAAATAAACATCAGTACGAACCAATTGTGGTAATTACAAATGTCAACAATGTTAATAGACAAGTACATAAACACCATTTCCCCTCACAGCATTATATGGAGGAACAATGACAGAATCACTACATACAGTACTTCTCCCCCACTGTACACTGAAAGGTTAGCTTTGCGGCTTTGTTTTCACTTCTTTTTATTATTACCATTATTATTATTACTGGGTTTTATTTTTACATTAAGCTACCTACTAAGTGCAAAGATTTGGTGAGTGGCTTTCATCTAATCTTAGCCTATTTTTTTGTACAGTTTACATGTTAACAGTTACTTTCCAGCGTTTAAGCAAGTACAGCAATATATACAGAGCCGGGCAGGGAGGAAGGGACACATGCTTGTGCACTGGCATGGGAACAACACCTGGCTGGTCCCGTCGGGGTTGTGATGGGTCTGGCACATGGAGGAACACAGGGCGAGCTCCTGGCTGAGACACGAGATGCAGCAGGACCCATGGGCTCAGCCATCGCTGCCTTCCTGAAGCCAGGCTGCTCCTCTGGCCATGGGCAAGCTGGGTGCTGCAGCGGTGCTGGAGAGAAGAGCAAGATGAAGGGGGGAACAAAAACCCACCATGGGCAGGGCCTGTTGGATGAGGCTCACTAGCTCCTTTGCCCAGGCACAAGACAACAGCAGAAATCAGAGATAGCAGGAAGAAAGGATGGACATGGAGGAGCCGTTAGTACATGGTCATGTGGAAGTGACCAAATAAACCATGGGTCATTGCATGGGAATCTGTAGAAGAAAAAACTGCAGGAGAAGCACAGAGCGTCTTGAATTCAGCGCTTACAGGAGACTTGATTATCAAAGTACCATGCAACCCCCACCTCTTTCTGCATATTTTTTTTAGTCTGGGTTAAATGTTCAGACGGAAAACAAAATGTAGATTCTTTTGCATAAACTCAAACTGTTGTATTATATAGTACAGTACAGAAAGTGCAAAATACCACCCCATCAGATCAGTTCTGCATCTGATATGGTCAAATATGGCTCATGCTTTTCATGCAAGAAGATGCAATCTGAATCAAGACCCTCATGTGCTGCTGTGCAACTTCAAATAAAGGAACGTTATTGTACCAAAGCCTCCTCTTGCCCACGTAGTCCCATCTTTTGAGATACCATTAGGTTTAAAAATAAAGAAACAAATGTGTGGGGAAAGGGAAATGAAGCATCTCAAAACTGTGTAAGCGACTCTCTGCTTTACCACAGGTTTGTCAGTAGTCCTTGTTCATTCTGAAATCCAGAGTCCCGTGGACCCCGCTGTGCAGGCAGGGCAGCACCATACCCCAGTGCAGCAGCAGCATCCTCCTCCTTGCGTGAAGCAATGGAGCACACCTCACTTTGTGTCCCTGCTCCCGGCCAGGGCATCACGGCGCACACAAAGGTGTCTCAGGATCCCACTTGAGCAGATACTCCAGCCGGCCTGACACACACTGTCAATTGTGAACTTCCAGCTCTTCTCCATAGGCCACCAGTGAACAACATCCACTACATTTCCCCCCCACCCTCCCCTTTTTGTAAATGCTAAGAGGTGCAGAAAGTAAACTCCAGGATTGGCCTTGTATTGCTTGACGCACAGCTGCTACGTACCTCCACGCACACACACGCACACGAATAGCCTGGGGAAAACTCAACTCAACCCAGCATCTCTAGAGAGGACATTTCAGAGCCAGTTTCTGAGGTAAATCTACTTTTTTTAAAAAGTCACTGAATTCTGTACACTTTGTTTTTTAATATATACTTCTACATAGAGCGCGTATTCTCCAGTGCCAACGCGTACACCCACCGCCTCCTCCTGCCGTCGGGCTGCAAGCTTGGGAAGTGTTTCTGTATGGATGGGGAGGTGTGTGTGCACACATGTGTACATACACACACACATATGTACAATCAGCCACCAGGCCTAGGCTACGCACTCGTTCCCATTCAGGAGAGGTTCCTCTTGAGCACGGATCCGACTTCCCGCTCTGCAGAGCGAGGCTTTGCGGAGCTGCCGGCCCTGCTCCCACCATCCAGGCGCTGGCATTCCCGGCCCCAGCCTACATGGTGCCTGATTTATCCGCCGAGCTGCTGGGGAACAGCTTCTCGGTGGGGGTGACGGCGGGGCTGCCCACCCCTGAGCTGCTGCTGCTGCTGGAGCGGTGCTGCACCACCGGCCGCACCGGCCGCATCGGCGGGGGCCGCAGCTGAGCCCCGGCCAGCCGGGCTGACAGCGCTGGTTTGAAGGTGGTCATCATCTCCGTGGTGGAGCTGCTGCTGCGCCGCATGGCGGCATCGGGGTCCCGGATCAGGATGGTGTGCAGGGGGCTGGCGGGCTCCGAGTTGGCAGCGCCCATCGGGGGGTTCTTCATGGGCTCCAGTGTGTCCAGGACCACGTCGGGAGCCTGCTTGGCTGTGTTCTGCCTCTCCAGCTCCCGCAGCTCGTTCAGCGCTGTGCTCATGGTCTTTTCGATGTCCTGCGAACACCATCGACAAAGGGATGTCAGCACCAAGCCGCAGCACCGCCCCGCTCTCCTGCATCCCACTCTGTGGAGAGGCCCCCCATCATGGCATGTGTGTCTGTATGGGTGTCTCTGATCTAACACAGAGCCTCCAGGCAAAGCACGAGCCTTGGGACAAGATGTAAAGCCCCATCTCTGGCTGCACAAAGGTGTCCCGTATCTCCCAAGACAGGAGGAGTTTTATTGCCAGCACAAAGGCAGCAAACCCCAAGCACCACGAGTGATGGGGTGAACACCAGCCTCTCCACATCTCCCAACAAGACAGGGCATCTCTACGCTCCTCCACAGCACTGAGGCTGGTTTTTCCCCCAAAAAACAAAGGCCCTGCAGCCTCCATCAGATGTACAGGACCTCTGCTGCCCCTCTGCCTATAGGGCAATGGTGTATGTGGGGCAAGAACACACAGGGACATATGTGGAGTGAGCAGCATGATGGCAGCTTGCCCTAAATTGAAGAGTAAGAATTCCCCCTGCACGCAGGAGGCAGCAGGGTGAGACCAGCCCCAGTCCCTCATCGTGTCTCTAGGGCATGGCCTCCATGGGTCTGTCCAGAGACCCTCCAGGAGGTGAACCCAGCTCAGCTAGAAGTGTCCTTTAAAAGAAACCAGCTAAACTGCCTACAACTGCAGTACTGATGGTCTCGTTCAGAAACAGAGAGGCTGCAGTTTGGCTTCACTTAAATCTGCCTTAACTGAGTTAAGGCTACTGACTCAGAGAGAGCCCATCTGAAAGTGTTTTAAGGCAACTGAATCAAGTGTTTAAAAGCAGGTGTAGTTAACTCTTTTCACTGTCCTAGGATAGATAAGTCCCTAATTTTACAATGCATACAAAATGCTCGGTGAGCCTCAGAGAGCATTCAGAGGATCAGCAGAAAGGAAATAACAATCAAGTTAGCTCCAATTAATTCTTCCAGGCTGGTCAGGTAACAAGTGAAAACACCCTCTCAGATCTAAGCCACAGGACTACGAAGTCCAGCAGCCCTACAGACTCAAGGTAAGTATTCATTTACATCAGCTGAGTGAGAATCTTTCACAAGGCTTAAAAACAACCCCCCCAAAACCCCAAAAGCTGAGAAAATTGTGCCTATTGTGTTTCATCCTCAGCATTCACCCATCCCTCTGGAGGCTCCATAGCCCTGCACTGCTTGGGTGCCCATTTGGGGCTGCTGGGGACTTCATGGGTGCTGCTATCCCATCCCAAGGTGGACATGGTCCCCAGCTGAGCCATTCCTCAGGGCACATACTGCACTACGACCATAACTTGTAAATGAATCACACCAAACGCAAGCTCTTGATGGTCAGAAAAGCTGGACAGCATGTGCAGAGCAAGAAAACAAGGAGCGTGGCTGGTGGAAAAGCAAACAGGACAGAATGCTTCATCTCTGCAACCATCATTACTTATCCCACTGAAAGCAGCTGATTCTACACACAACA
Source organism: Loriculus beryllinus (assembly GCA_039877255.1). NCBI lineage: Eukaryota > Metazoa > Chordata > Aves > Psittaciformes > Psittacidae > Loriculus > Loriculus beryllinus. The sequence goes on from JBCJKH010053980.1 coordinate 44,105, forward strand.
GCCTTCCTAACCCCATGGCACACAAGCTGCTGCTGCATCAGTGACCATCTCACAGCTGCTGCTGCTCCTGCCTGAGGATGGCATGAAGCAAACTGCTGGAAACTGCTGAAACTGGGGGCACTGAACAGCCCAGGCATATCACTGCCAGTACCCAGGGCCCTGACACACACACTGGGGGGGACTGTGCCTGAACTAGGTGGTCCCTGAGAGGCTGGGAGTTCTGAAACCTGCACCCTGAAAAGACCCTTCTCTGAGATGTTAACATGTTTGGTAGAACCCATAGCTGGCTGGGGGCCTCCTGCCAGTGCTAGAGAGGAGGCCTGCAGGCTATGCTGAAGGTAACATATATTTAATGAGTATTGTGGAACTGATGGCTTAATGTGACACTGATGATGCTGCGTGGCTGGAGGCATCATATTGGGATTAGCCTAACAATTCTGAGGTCCTAGCTACAACAGCCCATAACAAACCTGAAGCCTTTTCTCCAAACACTGATCATCAGTCAAATTCTGATTTGGCAAATCCAGTTTTCTCCTCTTAAAGCTCCTTATGGAGCGCCAGATGAAGATAATGCGCTTCCTTCCCTGAGGGAGGTAAGAGCTGCCAGCACATTTCAGTGGTGGATCGAATGTTTCTGCCTATTGCTTTGAACAAACAAGGTTTGCGGAAGGAGGCAGCATCTTTTATTAGACCAACCGATACAGTTGGAAAAGCAGGCAAGCTGTCGGCTGCTCATCTTCATCTTTAAATCACTGCAGCCTCAACAGCACTGTAACTCCGGAGTGTGTTGAAGGGGCTCTGCGGCACTACCCCAGTGCCTTATACTTTCACCTCTCGATCCCTGGGCACCTTCACAACCCTCTTACCTCAGCAAGCGCTTCTGCTTCTAGAGATTTCTGATCTCCGAGACTACTGTGTCTAGTCGATCCACAGGTCGATCGCAGCGGGTGGCCATCAGACAAGGCTTTCCTGTCTGGGAAATTGATGCTGCCTGCACTGCCGAATGTCGCCATTCTGCGCTTTTCGGGACTGTCAATCCTGCCCCTGCTTAGAGGTATTTTGTGGGGGCTGCTAGGGCAGGCCGCTGCTCGAGGAGGAGTGTCTATGCCAGGACCCATCCCTCGGGGCGGGCTGTGGGTGTCCCCCCCGCTTCGACGGCGAGGGATAGCTGCACCGTCAGACCTCAATCTCACTCTGCAAAGAATCCATCACAAGACTAAGGTCACCGTCCGTCAGAGCAAAAGCATTTGGTTGCATGCTGTAAGACAATCGCTCAGCTCTGAGAGCTCAGGTCAAACCAAACTCCAGCCTTGCAGCTCTAGAAGACTGAGGCAAGAGGGAAGACAGACATTTTAGCCAGTGCCAAGAAAAGGTCAGCGTTGTACCTTCTTTACCTGTTAAGAACTACATTAGCAATGCACGTAAAACCCCCTCCATGCTTGTATTATTCTGCAGTGCTTACAGGAGTCTTCCCTTCTGTCTTGCCCTGCACCACACAGACTCTCCCCACACAACAGTAACCATGCCTGTGTCCATAGGAAAAGGTTTCCCTACCTGCCCATGACTCCCCCAAAGCCATAGTCCACAATATGATCTGTTGGAGACTGGATGTCGTTCTTGGAGGAGGCTTTATCATCCAGCAGCGGTCCACTGCTTGCCTCGCTGTCTGCCTTTTGGCTCAGGCTGTCGGAGAATGCATCATCCCTAGAAAAAGGAGACCTCCATCAGTAACAGGGCTCTGCCTCGGGAGACAGGCTAGGGCCCAGCCACAACACAGACCTGAACATCACCACTGCAGCAGCTCTAGAGATTGTTAACAACAGCCTGGACCAAGGCCACCACTACAGACAGCACCCAGGGCTTGGAAAGAGCAAACATCATGTCCCCATATCCCTCTGTGCTGTTGTTGCTGCTTTAGTCTATCCAGGTACAGTACTTGTAATAGGAGCAGCATCTGTGAAGGACCCCAGGATGTGCCTACAGGCCAGGTGGACAATGAACAGTGCCCGATCAATGTACACAGGGGGCAAGGCCAGTATTAAGCTTGAGGTCAATGATAGATGGGGCTCAGGCACACTGAAGTACAGTAGTGTTTGGCTTTATCAGCTTGAGGAAGCAGATTTCTCACAGATCCAGACTTCTCACCAAAGTCATTAAACCTCAGGGAATCTGACCACCTATTTCAGGTGGCTAACATGAACCTTGTGAAGGCACGTGATTTTAACATCACGGATCAACACATGCCACTGTACTCACATGTCTTGTACCACAATGTACTGGTGGGGTATGAGGCCATCCACACCATTGTGTCTCCCTTCCCACCAGTCTTCTGATGCCCGATGGTACAGGAGGAGCGAGGCCCCTTTTTTAAAGGAGAGCTCTCGTGGAGATCGTCCAATGTAGTCAAACTTTGCTATGGCTTCAATCTGCTCCACTTCTGCCAAGGAAAGAAGCACAGAGAAGAGCTTAATTCAACAGTCCCCAGAGCACAATAAATCTAGAGACATCTCACCAGCATGGCAGTAATGCTGCTGTCCTAGCTTCCCAAGAGCATCTTTCAATGAGTACAAACCATCTTATTTTTAGATTGATCAAGTCTTCGTGTTCTTCCAGCCTTCCTGGGATTTCTCAGAGACTCACAAACTACCAGCAATTACAAAAAGCTACAAACCAGATGGGGAGTAGTTGAAATTTCCCTGTGTGCATATGGCATCACCACCCACATTCCCATTTTCTACCTATGAAGTGATTTCTTTAGTTACAGAACCCCATTATCCTCCAGACTGGGATCCTGTCATGCTCTGTCAGATACTGTGATCAAAGCCCCACCTACCTTCTCTTCCTTTCCTAATCCTGGAGACAGTTTGGCCTGAATTATTGATGAGCAACGAATCCCCCTTTGGGGATGCTCACAGAAACGCCGATACTGGCTCTGGCGAGGCAGCTGCTCTGCATCACTCCAATACGTCTGCAGTCCTTCCAGCACTTTACCTTACCACTTCTCCACTTCTAATTGAAACTCTACCAAACACCAGGGATTCACAAACTGGGAGTTCAGGGCCTGAAATTCTAGTGGGCTGCAGCAGGACTTCACTTTGGGAGGTTGTGAGCACACCAGGAACCTCTGAGCCCCTGGCCATGGACATCACAGTGGGAACTGGTGGTGCATCCAGAGGGGAGCCTGTTGGTATTTGGGAGCCTGTGGAGGAGCCCAGCTCTTCTGCAAGTCTGTTTCCAGCTGGGAGCACTGAATCCCAGGGAAAGCACTGCAGCAATCACAAGGCAGTGGCAGTGTTTCTCTCTGCATTGGCAGAAGTCCCTGTCCTGCACTCTGTCTCACCTTGCTCCAAGACAAGGGTGAAAAAGCAGGCTGCTACCACCCAGCTACCTGTAGCTACCCCTATTGGAGCCAGCAAGCAAGCAGTTAATGTACCTTGATTATTTGAGACTCCAGATCATTTTAAACCCCACCTGGAGACAGCAGACAGGCAATGAAAAAGCTAAAATAGGGCGAATCTACCAGTCCCTCATGATCTGTCATGTTCTCATTAAAATATGGAAACTTGCTCAGCGCTGTCTGCATTATCACTAACCGCAGGCTTGGCATCAGCAGCAATCAGGATGTGATCTGTTGCTCTACTCGGCAACGAAACCCACACAGAGGAGGAGACAATGGAGGAGGACATGGAAGATGCTGCATGAAACCCCTGCCTCATTCCCCACCTCATGTGAGATAGGAGAGATCACTTCAGCAGACTGATTTTCACCAGCTTAAAATACACATCCACATCAGTAGGAGTGGCAGGGTGTTTGGAATCAATGGGGAATGCCCTGAAGGAAACGCACAGGGGAAGCAGCCAGGAGGGCTCTCACAGCCCTGATGAAATGTTGAGTTTCCCGTCAGGGAGGGTGTGTGGGGCAAGAGAGAGGGCAAGAAGGAATACGTAAATTCACAAAATAAAGCTGCTCCTCTTCTCTACGCTTGCACCACAGTTAATCACCCAGAAACTCCAATCACAGCTATTAATGCAACCATGCAAGCATAAAATTGACTAAGTGGCAGCTTGCTCGCCTTCATCATCTAGCCCTGTTGTCTCCTGTCTGCAGCTGAAAGCAGGTCCTGAGCTGTCCGGCCCAGCTGTGTCCCTCCCTTCCTCCCTGCATCCAGCAAGCCATCCACCACCCTGCCAGCCCTGGAAAGTGTCAGCTTTTTGTCAGGGCAGGAAACAGCAGATTAATGGAATCTCATTGAACTGCTCCAGAAAACTAATCCCTGTACCCCACCATGGAAGCAGACCACTGCAAAGGTCCATGTGCATCCTATGGTGAAAACCTACATGCAACTTCTTTTAATATTCATATTCATTACTTAAGCACATAAAACTGCTCTCTCCCACCAAAGTGCCAAACACTCTTCCAGACTCTATTCTGATCAGGACTGAAGTGCACACTGCCCTCCCGCAGGCACAGCTCTCCTAACACAGACCCCATTTTCTGCTGCTCACATTTGTACTCACCATCATCACTGGTGTGTGGCTCTGTGCCGTTGTCATGGTCAACCTCATCGATAGTGCCCGGCTCGCTGTGCGGGCTGTCACTGAAATGAAATACACCGTGCTTTCAAAGAAAGAAGGAGATTCTGTTTCTAAGGCACTTAATAAAAGCAACCTGTTGAGGGAAATTCTGGCCATAGCAATACTTGAGAGAGTTATGGCTTTAGTTTTCATAGGACTGATGGTCATTGTAAATCACAGTAGATCTCTGAAATTGCTTTGAGAACAGCAGACACTCACACCATGATCTTCAGGCCCAGAACACCACGTTCTGTTGCTCGAGCATCTTACTCATATTTGGCAAAACAAACAGAAAGTGACACCAAGTTAAAATGTCCCATTCACTCATTCACAGTGGGTTTTAGCATTTTATTCTCCGCTTGCATCAGTAGGGACGGTGGTAGGTGATTGGTGTCAGGGAAGATTAGGTCTCAGGAATGTGTAAAACTTGTACACAAATCAGTTCAAGTCTGCTATAAATACAGGTTTGTTAAAACTCAGATCTGGGTGTCAGTGTAGAATTCCAGCATCCTCCAGACAACTGTTGTAATATCAATGTTAATATCATCATTGATAACTTAATGTTAATAGCACATTAACCACTTCTAATGTGAGAGGTTGTTTAGGGATTTTCTCCTGAGTCGGCCTCAGAAAAAAG
>JBCJKH010053981.1:0-13840 GCA_039877255.1 Loriculus beryllinus
CTGATTCCTTCAGTGATTACATTTAAAAAATAATTAAAGAATGAAAGATAACAGCACCATCATCTTTTTTGTATTGTGGTTGTGTGTGGGTATATGACAAATTAAGTTAAAAGTCACCTAGATGAGTACTGAGTTCAAACTTTTTAACCTTTAGCATTGCAGAATTACCAGACCTTGACTGCTACCATGAATGCGAAATTACCACCTTGCAGGTATGCACATTTGGGTAACACTTTAAATTAAGTGCCTCTAATAGGGATTTAATTTACTTTTAAGAGGAGAGCTATTGTATGCTAATTAAACACCAAATCATTCCTAAAAAGATGTTTACTGAGATTTAACAACTATGTAATGGAAAATAGAACATTTATGTAGTTGCTCACCTTACATAAACAGGTTTTTAACAATTAAAAGAAATTCAATTAACATAAAAAAGATCCTATGGAAGCTCAGTAATTATATATATAAATTAACATTTAAGACCCTCTATTTAAAGTGTTACTAGCAGTTTAATATTTTGTTATATATATTTAGATTGTATAATATTATAATTTTTTTTCTCTCTCCTCCTTTCCTTCCCAGTCACATAACTTCTCATTCTCTCACAGCTGCAGTTTTCCTTTTTTGCTAATAAATCTTGACAGATTGGTGAACAGTATTCTTCTAAAGTGCCCCTATTTCTTTTTAGATGACTTTGTTCCTGTTTAATTTATACACATTTAAACAGCAATTTAACTTGTATCTAATGTTGTGGATTAGGGTTTTATTGTTGTTGTTGTTAGTTTTTGGTGGTGGTGTTGTTGGGTTTTGGTTTTGGTTTTCTTTGTTTTCTGGCTTCAATATTATGCATAACTCCAAAGAGCAAGTTCTAATTCCATGTACCCATCAGTATCTCAAAAAATGAACAGTAAGACCAACCTCAGTGCACGTATTTAAAAATACGTCACATTTTGGTAATCAGAATCCCTCAGTACACTGCAGATCAAGGGACCAGAAACATCAGCTGTGGTCCCAAAGAAAGGAAGTCTTCACGTTCTGTTCCAGAGAAGGTCTGGAGCAGAAACTGTTCCTTCATATTAGAAACGTGTATAACAGTGATTGAGCATTTCTGAATTATTAGGTGAAGATTAACATGAATGTGAGGTAGAATTAAGATTGTTAGTGAAAAAAAAATAAACATCACCACACTTGTGAAGAGCTTAGGTTTTTTATATACTTGCCAGAATATAAGAATGTATTAATTCACAGAGTTGGGATGGAAAATTGAGGTTTTGTTCTATGCGGCATTCCTGACACCTGGAACTCTGGTTTCATTCTGCAGGTGGATTTTCTTTTTTTTTATTTATTTTTTAATGTTACTCTTACAAACTTGAGGTGTTAGGGCTGTCCTAGTAAGTCAGTCAGTTTTAAGTTCAGAGTTAAACAAGGACTGACTGATGTGTTAGAGAAACCCAGCTGTCAGCTAGAGACGCCTCTGCAAAATGCACCTGAAAGTTGAGTTGGGAATCAAAGGTAGAAAAAGCGTGTTATGACAATTGTGCTGTACTCTGCTATTACTCACTGATAGGACATTCTTTGTTTAACTGACAAACCAGCCATATTCCTTCACATCTACTTGAATATCTTTTCAGACCATATCTGCTGTTCCTTAATTCATGGTCTCCTCATACATCCTGTAGGGTGATGAAGAGAGGAACTGTCATCTCCAGTTGGGTATTGAGCCAGCTCTTTCTCAGAAAGAAAAATAAGTTCCTATTGTGTAATATTTTTGTGAAAGGAGTTGTAGGAGACCCAGATTCAGAATCCATTTTTCTAATGGTGGACTTGAAACCCCATGAGCAGTATCATAAGTTTATCTTTCACTACAAACTACAACAAGGGAACAGAGAGGCTAACAATCCCTCCCATCACTGTAATTCTGTGTTGATTGGGACCTATGTGTTGGTTTTTTTCAACAGCTTTGAGGAGGAAAACAAAAATACATTTTGTACACTTTTCAGCATCCACCATTGGGGTCTACATTTGTGACTTGCACAGAGAATAATTCTCATTGTTCTAGAAGACTATAGGGAAGAATTACTTTCTGCTCTGTACAGCTGGCTTTTAAGCACTGCCTTATATTTAAATAAAGAATAATTGTTGAAATGTGAGCGTCAAAAGAGTGAGTGGGAAGACTAATTGCTGCCAGTAGACAGACATTTTCTGTTACATGTTGGGTGGAAATCTTTGTTGAATTAGTGAACAGGTTTACTGAAATGCAGTGTCTTTGTAAACTCTTCGTTCAGTTCAAGAATGGAGCCCTTACAATGGCAGAGCATTTTCAAGGAGTTTGTATTGTATGTTAAAATGCTGAATGATTTCTTGGTGAGCTTCATCTTACTGATAAATTTGCAAACATAAAAACTAAAGGAAAAAAATAATTCAAAAATTGGGAAAAGAAACCAAAATATAATTTCATTTGGAATAGGGAGACTTGAAATGTGGGTTTTTTTGTTCTTTTTTTTACTATGTAGCAAATATTTTTATGTAGATTAAGATTTCATGAGGCATTTCTCTGTAGAAATGAAGTCACACAACCTCCTGAGCACTTTAACAGAAAATTAATACACAAACAGGCAGTATACAGTCCAATGAGGGCCCACACAACATACACAAACCCAGCAAAATAAGGAAATAAGCCAGTGTTTAACTCACAATCCTCCAGCTGAAAAGAACTGAGCCAATGACTGTGCTCCCATAGTCGGGTCAACCATAAAATGCTGAAATCAGTTTCTTTCAGAACTTTGTATGAAATGGAAAAAATTCCTGCCTCTGTATTGGCACTAAGGCTGGATGACAGTATGAACCTAGAGTGAAAAAAATCAGTTTGGAAAGCATAACTCCATTCTCTCTGATCCCAATGGTTTCTAGAACTGCTTCTGAGTTATATGATTTTTAAAGCTCTAAAACATCTTCTCCACTTCTGGTTTGTGTCTGGAGATGGAATTTGAGGAGTCAAATCCCACAAGAAAGGCTCTATTTGAAGCACTTCCAAACCAATCTGGAAAAAACCATAACTTCAGAGCGTTCAGGATAGCTTTTCATAAACATCAAAACATTTTTGTTCTGTTTACTGACAATTTACTGCAAGTGATTTGAGGTTAAGTCTTCAACAGTAGTATCTTGTGGAAATACCAGCATTAGACTGTGTGCTATATCTTGGGTGTCGTGCATGAGGAAACAAGAATAAAACCACAGAGGTACATTTCCATCTTAAGCAATCTGAGACCTCAGTCTGTGGTCAATTAAAACAAATATGTATCTGTTGAATTCATTATATGTGAGATTCATTTTATGTAAGTATTTCTGGTTTATATTAAAATAGTTTGAGCCTAAGCTTAGTTGGGGGATGATAAAAAGTGCTAAAAATCAAATAATTACAAAAGTAAGCACAGAAAACATATCTCGACTTAGGAAAAACACCCATTTGGTTGCTCTTCAGAGTTTCATAAAGAAGGTGTACACAACTTTTTTCTTACAGAAACAGTTGAATACTGCTAAATTTGCAAAGAATTTGTTAAATTAGCCATATATGAGCATCTTAGCAATCTTTTAAACAAAATCATTTTGGAACTAACCTGTACAAGTTATGTACAAGGATTTCCTGCAGCTGAACTACTGTCAAGTTCTTTAAAACCTTTGTTTTAAATTGTAAAAGCACTCCTTTCCTGATATTATTTTGTCCTATTATTGGTCTTCTAAACAAAATGTTGAATTTAAGGTTTTGTTGTTCTCCGTGCTGCCAATTTCCTGCTCCTCCTCCTGTCAGTATCATGTAGCACACATCTTTGAGTCAACCCTTAGCCTCTTGACTTCATACTTATTTAAAATGATGGGACATGAGTCTGCTCATGCTTCTAATCCACTTTAGGATTGTACAGAACTGAAAGCAGATGAATTGCCTTAAAAAGGAATGTTGATTTTAATTTATAGACTTTTTTTTTTCCAGAGACCTTAAAATTCAGCATAGTTTTTAAAGTCTGCTGTAGTGTATCATCTCTTTCCTCCTTCCCCTTTTATTTTGAATCACTGAATGTAGATTTGTTGATAAATGTAGGTTCTGTCTTAGATGGATGGATGTTTGTGTGTACATACAATGCACAATCACGTAAAAAATCAGATTTTAAACTGATGCAAATCACTTTAACTCTCTTTCGTTAGAGTTTCATCAAAATGCAAATATATATCCCACAGCTTTTAGAACCTGTTTATGCAGCTGTAGTATAAAGTTCTACTTAAAGGACAAGAGAAGAAATTCATGAAAGCAAGAAATAGTTACTGTAACAATGGTATAAAGACCATATTTTTGCTTCATTAAAATCAATAAAACACTTTTCATTAGCATGCTTAATCCTAAATATTTGAAATTTCTACATGAAGAAAAAATATGTCAAATATGAAAAAGACAAGGTTTTATATTAGGTAGCTTAATATAACATATGTAGAGATAGAAAAAAATTATATTTTAGTCCATTCCTCTTTTTAATCTACTGGACATAATTTTATAAGCAGATCCTCAAATGTTGTTTCTGTAAGTGCTTTTGTTTCTTCCCATTGAAAGTTTCTAGAAGAAACTCAGTTTTGCGGAAATGAGTAGAAGCATTCCTTTTTTTTTATTTTCACTTTCACTTTCTCAATGAATGTGCCCTCAGGTCAATTTTATTGACAAGGTAGCTTGCTCTTACTAATAAAGAAACAACAAATCTTAACTGGCCACTAGAATCTTTATTTTAGCACCTAAATTATTTCTTTTTCAACAGGATGAGGCATCTGTCCCTGAGACCTGAGCAATATTTGGTTTCTGCCAAGCCCTCTCTTAGGTTTTTACCACCAGCAAGAGATATCTTTCTGTTGTGTCTGTCTTCACTATGAGTGCATGATAATTAAAAAAGACCCTAAATACAAATTTGGCCACACATTTAAATGTATCACCCTGGTTCTGGTAATAGCCAAATTAAAAAGTAGTAATCTATAGCTTTCAGGTTCATATATCCAAGATTCCAACTCTGCAATGAGATAACTTAATAGAAATAACCTGACAAAAGTGTTATTTCAAAAAGAGTGGGAGCTAAAGTTCTACATATATTTTGAAACCGAACCAGTATTACTTACGTACCTAAATATGGATTTATAACTCTACCTTTAAGCATCTGAAATTCCTGGCCCCATCTATTCTAAAACATCCGCTAACATCAGGAGTAATTCATGCTTATTTGAGGTCTTAATTTAAATTTCCCAACTTTGGATTTCCCCTTTTCTTTCCCATGTCCCACAGTTGTGTTTAATGTTTCAATCTACCTACCTTAGCCCATTTTCAAGTAGTACATGAATTAATAAATGATAAGCAAATAAATGTTAATATCTACTTTTATATGAATTCTGTTTCTGGGGCTAAATACTGTTTCTTCTGACTTTTTTCTTTTTTTCTTTTTTTTTTTTTTTTTAAGAATTAGCTGAAAAGAGCTGTTCACCTTTTGTTCAACATTTGTAATTAAAACTTTCTCCTGGTTGATAACGTATTCAGGTTCAATTTAATTTAATTTCATAATTTGGAATGACACTTAAACAATGAATATCATTTAACATAGCAATAAACACTTATTTACATTTTTCTGGACAGCAGCAGAAGGGGTGAGAGTGGAAAGAAAGACCAAAGTGAGGGTAATGTGTGGGTTAGTTTTTGCGCGTATGTGTATACAGGAGCCGTAGTAAACTTACACCCTATTTAAGGCTTTCCACAGTAAAGAAAGAAGTACACGGCTTTTTTTTTTTTTTCCTTCTTGAAGCAACATGAAAGAAAATAGTAACTCCAGCAGCATTAGACTCTGCATTTTAATGTTTACAGCATTCACTGTGGGTTGGGACACTTCACTTCCAATCATTGTTCCTGGTACTATTTTTCTTATACTCTTTTTTTTTGTGTACTCTTTTCAGTATAAAATGTGCCAGAGCACACTGAAGTACATGCTGAAAGTGAAAAAGATGAGCTTGGCTGTTTAGCTGGGAGAAAATGTTCTAAGATTTGGCTCACAAATGAGTTAAGGCATCTTCCTGAAGCTTTGAGCAAGATGAAGATCTATCATGGAAATATTCTTATTGCCTGTAAGAGATTTTTTCACACAGAATTTTAGTTAATAAAACCTGCTTTAAGAATCTGCAGTTGCCAAATGACTTTGTATTCAGAACTCCAATTTACCTTGTTAAAAATGCTCCCTTTCGTGTGTTAATCTTATCCACACAAGTGAAGAGTATTTCTTTCAAGAACTTCCAGAATGTATCAGTTTGTAGAATACCACAGAAATTGTTATTTTACCTTTGGTGTCCTATATTTCTCTAAAATATCTGTAATCTCAACGTGATTAAGTTTTTTTAAGCACTCCAACCTCCCTCAAAAAAATACTGTAAGAGTTATTTCATCATATTCTAGGATCAACAATAAAATAGTGATCTGACAGCTAATTTTGCTGATAAAGTTATTATATCTTTAATTATTATGACATGTTCAAACAAGATGTCATTAAAAGGAACATTTAAATACGCTCTTCCTTTCACATGAGTACTGCCAAATAATATTGTGTTGTTGCATAGTTTCAGTCTTGGCAAAATTATACAAATGTAATCCAATGTATAGCTTTTTATATCATGTGTTAATTTTTTAAAATGACAGTTAAATAATTAAATTGGAATGTTAACAGCAGAGGTTCTTTCTTCTGAGAGAATTATATTGCCATTAATCCAGCTTCTTGCTGATGTTTCACCTACACTCCTATCAGAGTTCTAAAATCCAAAGCCATGTATGGAGGTTTAATTTTAGATTTGCAAATCTTAGAGCAATAAAAATTCAGGGTGGTACTCAAAAGTTTATCATAATTATTTCACATAACACTGAGATTTTAATAATACAATTTATTTAATGGCTCAGTGGATTCCATACCAGTGTGAAATAGAGTTGTATATGCTGAAGAATACCCAGTACAAACATATACACAGTTTTGCCTGATCTTACAATATTTGCAACTCTAAGGACTTAGGAAGCTTCATTTTGTTTTTTTAATTTTAGTTTGCTGGAAAGAAAAATAATTCTCCATCTGTCCAAATTTCAACAGTGATGATAAATTTTGCCTAAGTGGTATGCTAGTAAGGAGATGAAAATGTAAGACAATCATTTTAATTTTTGTTCATAAAAGTATCTTGGCCTAACTAAGGTATATGGTGCATTCTGAGAAACAAGATGTATAGTAGAAAAAATGTACTGTATAAATATTTGTTTGTACAAGATATTTTTCACTGCAACTGCGTTTTATAGGCCATGCAGGAATTAGTTCAACGAACAGTGAAATGTCATCACCTCTAGAGTAAAACGTGGCAGCTGTTTAACAATGTACGTAAATGATACAAATCAATATATAGTGAATTAAAAGTATTTAAATACTTTATTCAGTTGCAAATGTAGAGGATATGTAAGTTGGCATAATGTATTTACTCAGTTTGGACTTTGTCCAGGATGCTGCAGTTAACAATTTTAGCTCTTATGAAATGTACCAGGGGATATCTAATTAGCCACTTGGTCAGCATCTTAGATTTGTGTACTGTGCATGGATAGTACCTCCAGCAGCATCTTAGCACAGCATTGGTTCAGTACGGAGCCAGAATGAAGAATACCACCTACCAAGTGACCAACACTACTTCCTATAACAGCTGGGTTTTCCTTGGAGGTCTTCCATCCCAATTACACAGCAGGCCCAATCTTGCTTAGTTTATGAGATCTGACAAGATCAAAGCCCAAGGTGGTAGAGCTACAGACTTATACTGTCTTGTGTATTTGGCTTGCTAGCAAATTTATGTCAAATGCATGTATCAAATGATTTCTAGTCAGATGCATTGTGGTGTGTGTGATTGTACGAAAGAAAAAGGAAAAAATAATTATCCTAAACATAAAAATAACAATAGTGAAAAAAATTCTTTGCAATGGTCATAAAACTTTCCTTGTCTTCTTCACCTGAAAAGACTGTTCATCTCTATTACCTCCTTCCATCAGCAGTGAGGAAATAGGAAGACAGGCCATCTCTATTAAACATTGGTAAAATAATTTTAATACACATAAGAAATTTCTTCTGTCCAGTATGCTTTTCTACTCTCTTTAATATAATTGTTCAAAGCATCAGGACAGCCAGAAATACAATCTAGGCAGCTTTAATGTTTGTCTTTTTTTATATTTGTTTCCTTCTGGAATTGACACAGATTTTATTAGTCTTCTAATACACTGCCAAATGAACAGAAAGAAACACTTCTTTTGCCTCATAATATACACCAGAGGGTTTTGCAGTAAGCACATGCTCTCCACCCATGCTCTTCCAGGGTGTTTCAGTTTAAAGGGACTGGTGTGGTTGAGGACATTTTAAAAAGTGCACTCAGAATTTACTGCATGCAAAGACAGTGAATGTGCCTAAGACTCACTGGCTAGTGATCACTGGTACACTGACCAATCCTTCACACCAGCGCATTATATTAGTCACCACTGAAGCCTCATTTAAGAGCACCTCGAAATCTCATATCTTCTGGAAGCTGTAGTTGGGAGCAGAATAAGAGTTGCTCAATATCCAGATTTAGGTGCCATCATACATAAAGGAGAGGTATGCCCTAATGTCAGCCAGGTACTTAAAATCACAAGGCAAGCTGTGAGGTAAGAGGAAGGGAAGGGTTTATTTACTAAAGTCCAAGTCATAAAGGCACAGTTACCAGACTCCTCAGATTTAAGCCACTATTTCCACTTTCTTTCTTGGCCTCCAAGGAATACAGTGATCCATTATTTATCAGAATGTTATTTGAAGCACTAGCAAATTATTCACCACCCCCTGACACCATCCCAGTGTTTTTGCTAATGGCTTTGGTGGAGCCATCTTCTATCCAAATAGTAAATAGAATGAACTAACAATCCTATTCATAATTAAGTACTTGTGTACCAATTATTAACCCACTTTGATAAAATTTTCCTTTGTGCCTAGGGATATAGACCTTGGCCTTCAGTGTGCAGGTTCAGCATGTCAAACTCTTTTCATGGATCTGTGAGAACAACGCATGAAGCTTGTGGAGCCTGGACATGATGGTGACCTGTCATTTCAGGAGGGTAGTAGATTTTTGCTTGATAACCTCTCATGTGGCTGTGATGGCTACCACAACAGACTGAAGCAAACTGCTGGATATAGCAACAATGGTGATTTTAGAGGACCAGTGAGTAGAGATATTTTATTTCCATGGCCAGTGTTTTCCTAATGATAATGGAATTAATACAAATAATGCTTAGAACCACATATCCCAGCCACAGTCAACGCATGCAGGGCCTATATTTACAGCACCAATCTCCTCTTCCATGTACTTGAATCTTCTGTAAAAGTCAAAGTCAAAATTATTTCCATTTGATATCTCCCCAGCTGTCTTCATCAAAGAAAACAATCAGCTAACAAAATGTCTTGGTAATACACTTATCATTTCACATTGTCTCCCTTCCTTATGTATCTATATATATTTTCCCTTTTCCCTCTAGGATTTGCAGTTGACAGTTTCAGTACCCTGATTTATATAATTTTAATCTCAGTAATTACCTGCCTACTCCCAAAGTCTACTTATGCTTCTAAATTGTTTACAAGTGATTATAATGAACTAGTGATGAAGTTTCTCTATTCATTGTTTATTCCTTGTGGCAATGAAGGCTGACAAACACCACTTTGCTATTTCTTTTCAACCTTGAACAGCATACTAATAGGTAAGTGGATTGACAGGTAGACTGATATTGATAGGGGAAGGGGAACGGAAGGATTGCAGAGCCTGTCTTTATGGCATATGCATAGTGAATTCCAAAGCAAGGTATGTGTAAGTACCAATTCCTTTCACCTAAGTCTCATTATCTCTTGACCTGTACTTCAGTACTTACAGCTTACTATGCAGAATTTCAGTTTTCGTTCCTAATGGGGAAAGTATCAATCCGCTTCCAAGTCATCTGCTACTTTTATTAGCACTCTTCCTTGTGTTTTAGGGGCTTTTAAAGATACGTATCAACTATTACAACAGTTGGTTTGGTTTTAGATCCGAAGCTCAACTTTGTTTAGAATGGTAGTTTTACTTTTATTATATATTAATAAATCACTGTCACTTTTTGTTGCTACTGTGTGGCAGATATGCATTTGTTCATGTTATGGATCTGTGAATAATGTTTCAGATTAATGTTATACACCTAGTTTAAAAAGCTGCTTTTCAAGTGATGGGTTTTTTTTAGATTATAAGTGAAGATATTTATTCACAAAACTCAAGGATCAGAATATCCTCAAGCACAGGAAAATTTTTCAGCTCAGATTTCTGCTTCTCTCTTCTCCTGTCTGTCTACTCACTTTAAAAAAGCATCTCTTTTTTTCTGCTTCAGAAAGCTGAGATTTGAGAGTAAGAGGTGATTGAGAACTGAATGCTCACCGGCATAGGCCATAAAGTATCTTTGTTGGCACTTGTGAACTGAACTGGGACAGCACAGCTGGATCTGAACATTAATTCCTCAATAATTGATGATTAATCTATTAAAGTTTAATGGAGAGTTGATAAGTAACGGTCTGGCTGCCATGTCACTTGATTGTAAATATAGCAAGTTGCCCAGAAATATGTTTCTTCTTTTGTCTATCAGAACCAAACATAGAGGAAGGAGAAAGAAAGAAAGGAAGAGAAAGCTAGACAGAGGAGAACTATATCTGTAGGAAAAGTTTGAGTCAAGGAACCACTCTGCGCCACGGCAAGTGCAAAGCACAAGTGACAGTCAAGGAATCACTCACACAGGTAGACTTCTTATGTGAACACGCCACACGTGCACCTGCTTCATTGCAGCTCTGTGCAACACAAATCATAGTGCATAACAGCTCTCCGCATGCTTCTGGAGCATAGCAGGCTAAGCATGATAAGCCCTTTGTTATATGTACATTTTCAAAGCAGTAGGTTTCAAAGAGGGTTTTAAGCTGGGAAAAACCCAACCCCAAACCACTAACAAAACCAAGCTACTTGCAATAGAGTGAGTTTGGTTTTATATTTCCTTGAGAAGCTGTTGGCAGTAGAAAATTGAATGTTATTGTGAGTGGCATTGTCTCAGCAAGCTAGCCAAGAGCTGCATTTGATGATCAAAGCAAAATTTTAGGAAAACATAACAAACACATAGTGTGAGCACCACTTTTTGCACAAATAGCTAATCCTGCCTTTGTAGTTATCACAACGGCCTTAAGTGTGCAGAAGCTGTGCTATGCTGTGACCTTGAGTCTCTTTCCAGCCAGCAGAACTAAGCTTGCAAGTGGCTGAAACTCACCAGTGTGGATGAAACCAACATCTTCTATCACTTTTAATTTTGCCTCCTACCAATCACATACCATTAGGAAATGGGAATTAGGAATGTGTATCTGTTTCCATGGCAAATAACCAACAAATATATTTGTTGCATTTGATTGCATTTTGATAATAAAGATTATTTAGAACCTGTTGATCTTTCTATGTCAGTTTGGGTAGATAAAAGAATTAAAAACAAATTGTTTCATCCCACGCATCTGAAGTTGCTTTGTATTGTTCTATAAGATGCCAACTACGGTAGGCAGGATGCCTGGTGTCCAAAAGAGCTGAGGAAACATGCATTATACCGAAGAACTCACCACCAGGTCTTAGATTTCGTAACCAAATGATTCATATTTGAGGTGGTGCATTCTTAGGATATTTCTGTTCAAAGCAGATAATTTCTTGTTGCATATTTTTAAACTATGAAGCAAGTGTATGTCATCCATCTCTTTCCCTGTCCACTTTCATTCATCACTGTGAGGGAAAATGTCAAAGCACGTCACTGTTGTGAAGCTGTATTCTAGATCCTGATAGGAAGTTTCTTATGTCCTAATAAATTATCTTAACTGTACTTAACTTTCCTCTTTTTGTAAAATAATGATATCTATGATGCAGTACAAAGTTTAGTTTGTCAATGCCTGCAAAACTCTTAAGCTATAAAGGTCATGGAGAGTTAAAACAGTATTCCCAACAGTGATAGCATGACCTAGACTTGTTGGGCTGGTAGAGCTGCTCAACTTGTTACTTCTCGATATATTTAAAAACACACAATGGTAAGTTTTAGACTAAGAAAATGAATAAAAACCCAATTGCATTCTCCTTCCTTTCAAAACTAGGAATGTTTCAGCTGAGTTCTCAGGCACTTGGAAAGTCGATATAGACCACATAATTGTTTTACTGAATCAATTTTATAATCTGTATGACAATTTACATAGAATTAAGGTGTGATACTGCCACAAATATTTAAAAATAACAATTTAGCATGAAAAATATTATCAGTGGTGCTTATTTCAGTTTTATAAATGCTGACAAAACAATGGAGGAGTCTGAATGACAAGCAAAATCAGCTGAAATATGACAGATTAGGTTATGGTGAAAGCATGAGCCTAAGTAAACATCATAAGAGCAGACAAAAGCAATGTGATTTAGATGATTAAATTTTAATAAACCCAAATATTTTTAAAGATAGTTATGATTCAGAACTGAAGAAAGGATTATTAATGTATATTTTTATTTAAATATGTAGCAGAAGGTTTTTTAAAGCAAATTAATTTTAAAGTCTTTATAAAATGATTGAAATTTCTACATGGAAAAAGACGTGCTCATATCAGTGTTAATACAGTAATTGATAGAAATCAAGTGCCAATATCTTTTTTAACAGTGTCTGAAGAGGTAGAGAATTTCTTTTTTATTAATCATATGCCTCAAACTATCTTAAGGTAGGAAGAACAAAAGATGTTTGACTGTTATACTTGTAAAAGTATAAGAGCTATAAATGAATTTACTAACACATGTTAAAGCAATCATTGAAAGGAATACTAGTCCAGTTAAACAAGGAAAGGAGCTCTAGAATAATATCTTACCCTGTTAATGTAGACAAATGTCTGTACATTTACCCTGGCTTTAGATATATCAGAGCACTTATCTTGTTGAAAAAAAATCCAAGCCAACACAAAACCAGTTCTGTGGCAGTAACTACAAGCTGGTGAAAGCATTCCACACTTTCTTTAATAATGCGTAGTTGTATTTAACCATACTGTTGCTTAAAGGCTGGACGTTTTGTGTCCCCCTCTTGCAGCATGTTAGGAAGCCTAATACATGTAGTACCAGGCATATAGTTACCTTTTTTGATCAGCCTTGTCATTCAGGCAGGGCCAGCAATAGTCTACATCCTTTTTGGGCTCACTAGTAGCATTCAGTTTCAGAGGGACTAACGGTCTATCCAGGAGGCTGAGACCTAGCCATACTTACGCTTACTTTGGAATTTAATGGAGTAGTATAAAGTTTATATTCAGGCCTTCCTTTCAAATGTCTTTGTTTCTCTTGTTGGTTCAAGTATTAATAAAGTCTTTATTAATTAATTGGACAGCTGAAGGAGTTTGTTTTCAGCTTGCAGATATATTATACCAAGATGGTGGCTGTGTGAGTGGAACAACAACATGCACAAAAATGACTTATATAAGACAAAAAGGAGGCATAAAACTGATTCATGGAAGCATTTGGGTTTTGTTGGTTGGTTTGTTTTTATTTTTTTAACCTTGTTGTGGTTTAAGCCCAGCAGGTAACTCAGAACCATGCAACTGCTTTCTCACTCCCTTCCCTTTACCCTCTCCTCCTTCCACCCTCCCCCCACCCTCCCCCCTCCATGCTTAATTGCAGCACGTTTCACACTCATGAATAACCTGGGCAATAGTGTCCATTGTTAAGTCCACCCCTCGATCACGGG
>JBCJKH010053981.1:32376-60963 GCA_039877255.1 Loriculus beryllinus
GGATGGGGCAGCCACAGCTTCTCTGGGCACCCTGTGCCAGCGCCTCAGCACCCTCACAGGGAAGAACTTCTGCCTAATGCTTCATCTGAATCTCCCCTCTGTCAGGTTAAAGCCATTCCCCCTTATCCTGTCACTACAAAAAGCCCCTCTCCCATTTTCTTTTCAGTCCCTTTAGGCACTGGAAGCTGCTCTGAGGTCTCCCCGGAGCCTTCTCTTTTCCAGGCTGAACTAATCCAACTCTCACAGCCTTTCTTCATAGGAGAGGTTCTCCAGCCCTTGTCTCTAAACTTGATCTTGCTAGCACAGACACCAGGCATCCCAGGCGATACAAAATTTGTCTCCCCATGAGCAGACGACGGGGATGTGGCTCACCTCATGCAAGGAGTGTGTGTATGCCCATGTACAGAGCCCCTGCAGCTGGTCACCAACCTCCACCACACCAACCCTTCACTCTGGTGTGTGCGGTCTGTGCATGCCAGCGCTCTCCAAGATAAACCTATGGCCCCTTTGGGCTCGTGGGCTGGCACCTGCATGCTGATCCTGCACTGGGGCAGAAAGTAATAACTCACTGCTGTCAAGCTGAGCGTGGCTGCCTGTCTGTAGCATTGGAAGAATTGGTATCCCACTTGATTTATACTTCCAACCAAGCTAATTAAGCAACAATTCAGGAGGAATCCATCATTGTGACAGACTTGTTGATTAACCATCCCACAAGCAAAGTTAAGGGTGTTTGGTAGCCTGGAAAAAAGAAATGCTGGGTCAATAGGGAGAAAAACAATGATTTGGCCAATCTACAGCAATGACTATTATTTCCAAAACCAAAAAGAAGCTTAATACATTTGACAAACACAGGCCCAACATTAAAAACAAAAGCAGCTCAGATCAGTGGGGTGCTAGATAAAGAGGGATAACTTTTGCATCTCATCTTTGTGTGATTAAGCTGTAAAGGCGAACTTTATGGGGATTATGCCCCTATTGAATTCTTCTGTGCACCTTCCTCTGTGTTCGCCGGCTCTGAGATGTCAGTGCAGTCCCCATGAGGTTTCTCACACTTGTGAAAGCTCTGGGATTCATGCAATTATGATAATATCATCTCCAATTTTTTGAATTAAAATCAGGTTTTAGTCCTCAGGGACAATTCTGAAAAGCCCCGAGAGGATCTGCTATTAGAAACTGAAGAGAAGGACCTTCAACAAATGCTTTATTTTTGAATCCTGATGATGCTAAAACCCTCAAGAGGGTGAGAAGCTGGCAACGTGAAGAAGCAGAAGCTGAAGCAGATGAGATTACTGATTCTGAACTCCCTAGTATTGAAGATGGGATAAACAGCTGATGAAATTAGGTAGGGTTTGAGACATCCATTAGCATTAGAAGGACTTTGGTGCAGAAGTGGTGACAGCTGACCTTGCAAACACAACCCCTGGATGTAGGTGTTGAAGCCCTGCTGCTACTGCCCTTCCCCTGAGACCCAGAGGCCCCACATCTGGCGTGTGCCTGGCAGAGGTGGTCCCCAAGTCATCTCAGCATGGATGGAGAAGGAAGCTCTTGCACATCATGCCTATAGTGCTTGATCCTGCAGATGTTCCCAGGGCATGCAGCATTCCCAGAAGCCTCAGAGGCTGTGGTTTTGATGCCCATGCTGCAGCGAGCCCATCCCGGCTGTGAGCAGCCCACTGGCTCATGCACCTTAAGGTGTGCACTAATGATTTTTATGTTTGTTTCCTAATGCAGTGCAGTTCTTGAAGCTTGGACCACCCATGCTGTGCCACCACAAATGCTCTGACCATGGGCTGCAGAGTCACAGGCATCTCTCAGGTAAGGGTGCAAGAGTAAGGGACTGGTATTCCTGTGTGGAGGGATGCCTGCAAGCCTGGAAGCACTTGGCTCTTGCTGCTGCCTTAGGTGAGATGGTGACCCTTTCTCAAATGAGGTATACCTGTCCTTCTCCCAGTACTGCAAATTCAGGGAGGCAGGTGGAAATCCATGAGTGACCCCCCTGTGTTTAGGTGGCTCAGCAAGAAAATGCTGGGATCATGTCTTGACTGGGGGTACGGGATTGGTAACAGCTGTATTTGACATTATTGTGCTTAGCCTTAGCTGTTGTCTCTAGGATCTGTTTGCCACAGGGCTGCAACTGAAGTGCTTTACTATTTCCTGGCAATTCCTTACCTGAAATGCCTCACCCTGCAATCCCTGCCTACCCTCCTTGCTCCCAGTCCTACAACAGCAGCACCTTTTCAGCCCTGGGGAGTGGGCTGCTCAAGCAGACTGTGTGTGCACCAGCCTTTGCAGGGCAGGCTTCCCACTGGTGTGGGTGCCTGCCGCCAGCTGTGCCCCAGCTGTGCTTGGGCTTGTTGTCCCCATCCTGCTCTGGCACTGGGGTGCATTTCTGCTGCATGGCAGTGACATCTAGAGGCTCCCTGGCCTGAGCTCCTGCATTTCCCTGCTCACATACTGCTGGCAGCACTTGGCAGGCAGAAACCTGCTCCAAATGAAACCCCTGGGAAGCTCATTCACACCCTAAGGGTAAAGTTCTGCAAAGCTTAAATCCAAGTCCTTCCCTTGCCCCTGTCCCTAAACCAGCATGGGAAGGATCTTTGTTGCAGCACCTTGAGGAAATTTGGCATTGCTTCTGGAATCCCAAAGGTTTGAGGGAACCAACAAGTGTCCCTTCCTTGAGACTAAACTGGTCCACGTGGGCCTGGTGCTGATTAATATATACAGCTTTCCACTCGGGGAAATATTGTTTCCTGGCTTAATGTGCCGTATATTGATTCAATGGCATCCAGCATCAAATGCAAAGTGCCACAGGAGCACCTCTGTATGGAGGCTGGCTGTGCCAGGTGAAAGACTATTGTGCAAACAGGATTACATATTGAAAAGCAATGCATTCAAGAAACAAGGGTAAATATATCATCTCCATAGGGTGATTTATTCAAGCAGTTGATGAACACATCTCCTGAAGCATTCCCCAAATTTGAGCTGATATGTGTATCATGGAAAGAGACAAGGGATATTACTGCCTATCTAAAGGGTACTTGGTATTCAGTAGAGTAGGGATTCATTAGGGTGATATTGCATAGGCACGGCAAGTCAGCAGAGCAGATTGCAAATGGTCTTCTAGCCTGAAATCAGGGGATGAGCAGCCCAGTCGAGTAGAGCCCTCCCACAGTACAAAATCTGTGGGAAGACTGCAGTGAAAAGCAGGAGGAATGGCGCTTGCCCATCCTGTGAGAGCTGCTTTATACTTGGAAGCATTCAAGGGAAAAGTGAGGTCATTCCGTTCCTGAGGTCAAAAATCTCTGGATGACAAAATGGGAAGACTTGAGAGGGTGAGAGTAGACGGCCAGCCAGCAAGGTGAGGCAGGAGCAACATGAAGGCACTGCCACCTCCATCCTCCTGCCATGCATGCTCTCTCGTGGTGCCTGGGAGACACTGAACATATCCAAGTGGATGTTAATAGCTTCCTTTATTTAGCAGAACTCTCATGAGTGAGTAGAAGTTCAAGCCCTCATAGAAATGGCTTTGGAGGAGTTGAGGGTGAAGCAGCACAGACAGCTTGATGCTCCTCCACACTGCCTTCAGTGCCCTCTGTGCTTTCTGTGCAGGTGTTTGTTACCTTCTCAAGGGCTGTGCAATGCTAAGTCCACATCTGGACTGCAGCAGATGCTGCAGGTGTGGTGAGAGGAGCAGGCTCTCTGCCTGTCCCATAGCCTCTGTAGGATGTGCTGCTTTATGACCATGCCAGAGGCACTGGCAGCCTGCACTTGTGTGTGCGGTAGTGGATGGCACCTTCTCCAGGCACTAAAATCCAAGCAGAGCAGAGGGCCTCCAGGAGGAGGCAGGAGGAGGGCCTGCAAGCCCAGGATCAGGGCTAACATAGCCTCCTCCCCGCTGCTGCTGTGTCATATCCGTCCCCCTTACCTCTGCATACTTGTTTTGTCTGCTTGATGCAGAGGAGCTGGGCTGTAATGACAGCTCCCGGCTTAGCACTGGGAGAAATGCTGAGACAAGGTGTGAGGCACAGCCATGGGGTGAGCCCTGTCCATCAGCCTCAGATTCCATAGCCTAAACCCCCTTCTTTTTGCCTCTGAGGAACACAAGTTACACTTCCATCCATGGAGCAGGAAGATGCTTTGTTTACTAATAGGGTGTATGTGGTCTGCAGGACCTAAATGCAGCCATTAACCTGTGAGGACACCGATGTGCCTTGGGTTTTGTCAGGGTTTGTTACGTGTTGTTTTCCCCAAACTAACATCTGATATTCTCCAGAGCTCGGAGGTGACAGGAGGTGTGAAGTGAAGTGAAATGAAATGAAGGTTGTCAGGTTGTCTTCATTTTACTGGGTGGCAAGAAGGATGGTGAAAAGAAAACCATGGCTGTGAATGCCAGGCACTTCTTTTTCAGATACTTTCTTTTTCTCTTAGGCACTGGCAGAAAAGCTTCCCTTTTCATTGTTGTATCAGATGAAAACAAGGGGTTGAGGTTTTCTTCCCCCGTTGGAAAAAAAAAGCAGTTTCAAGCTTCGAGATCAAAAAATCATCAGTAACGGCCAGCATAATGTTGGGCTGCTGTGCTCCTCAGAAATCAAAGTCAGAGGACAAATAGGACAGCTGACCAGGCCACAGATGGCACTGGTTTCCACTGAAGCCCCTTGGCCAAAGCCATCCACACCCGGCTGAAGGTGGTAGGAAGTCAGAGAGCAATGTGCTGTGATGGACTTGGACGTGTTCTTCTGGGCTCTGCCTGCCAGATGTGGGGTGTGTGAAAGCCATGCTGAGATCCTGGGCTGTCAGAAACATGGAGCTTTAGTGACACCAGCTTAAGCCAACAGCAACGGCAAAGTGTGTTTCCTGCAGGCTCTGACTCTGCTCACGGGGCTGGCTGGGGTATCTTTAAGGTGGACTTAGGAACTCCATCTCCCCCAGGCACTAACAAACAACTTACCTGACAACTTTATGCTGACAGTGCTGGGAAACAGCATTGTCAGCTCAGCTTTTTAAGCAGACAATGGATCCAGCCTTCCTGTTTAATGCTCTTTTAATATGAGCAAGTCCTAAAAAAGGCAAACGTCTGCAATCACTCATCTCTGCTGCTGAGACATGAAGGCATGACATTACAGGCTCTTCTTCATAGACAGCGGGCTGGTTTTTAAGCTAAACTCAGCATATGGGACAGAGGAATCCTGTTTCCATTAACCCACATTTGTAGAAATAATTTCTGGGGCTTTCCCTGGTACAATTGCATTTTGAGGTTTTATTACTCGCCTTTTCCCAAAGCCTGGGAGAGCATCATGCTGTCAGGCACTAGTCACATCCAAAAGGCAGAAGGCTGAGCAAACAGCCGAAGTGCCAAACTAAGGGAAGCAATGGCCAGAAGCTGCTTGCAAAGCTGCTGAAAGTTGAGGATACTACATGGTGTCCATGCTGAGCCATCACAGTTATGTCCTGGGATGTGGTCCTGGTGCTACTGGGCCAGTGATGGATTGGCAAACATTCCCACAGACATACATGAGAGGTAGTCATGAGTCACACATTAAAAGCCAAATCATTTCTCTAATGAACAGACTGCTGTTACTGAGATGGCATTTCATGTGAGACCTTAAGCAAGAGCCTTTGTAGTTTCAATGTAATAACGTAATTCTGGGGTAGCATTAACAAAAACCTAACTGGCATTAGGCTTTTATACAAACATTCGTTGCTTTCAAGGTACTTTGTGGATGAGTTGATTCTGTTCTGCAGGTGGGAAAACTGAGGCATTATGTCCTTCTCTAGGCCTATGGGAAGTTGATAACAGAGCAAGCAAGGTAAAAAAAGGGAGCAGGATTCCCAAAGCTCCTTTTTACTTTTAACTGAAAGGACTGAGACTCAACTGTACCCTGTGGTACAAAGTCAGCAGCAGAAATTTTTAGGTCAGGAACAGATTGTTTCTCTTTTTTGACAAGATATTCCCTGATTAGATGAAGACTTCATTAATCCAGGGACGTGTCATGTCATGTATAATACAGGAGAGCACAGGGCTGGAGCACAATGTTCTCCTCCGGCAAGAGGATCTGAAGTGGTGAGGTCTGGATGTGGATGATGATAGGTAGTGGTGTTCCAGTGGGATCCATCCTGGGGTGGTTCAGAGGGCAGTAAAGCTGGCTTGGGGGTACATGGAGTCAAAGTCATCATGATGTCTTCTTACCAAGCTGTTCAAGAGCTGCTTAGTGGCTGGTTCTATGAATTCAAACAGATGTTTACCAACAAATTCTGGTGATCCACCTGCACCCATTCTTTGGAGAAATGGGGAAGTTCCAAACTCTCTTCCTGAAAAAAAAACAATGAAGGCATGCAAAGCTTGGCCAAGTTAGAGTTTTCTGGGCCAATGCATTTAAACAAACTTCTTTTCCCCTGTAAAATGGACAGATTGGTTAAGAGCTTCCGGGAATCAACACAGTTGCAACCCCCCTGTGCTGCTGATATTGAGACACTCCCCTTAGGCAAATCTCAGTTTGTCATTTCAGGTGTGTGTTTGAACTAAATCATTAGGGAAAAGGCTTCTCCTCATTTATAGCATAGTCATTCTCCTTAAAGCCCCGTTTCTACTGTTCTCACCTCCGGAGATTTTAAACACATGAACTTCACCTGAGGAGATTATTTGAATAAGAGGTTGTTTGCCCATCTCCAAATCAGAGTTTGCATGGGGCGAGGGACCAGAGGAACCTTCCGCAGTTTCAGACGCGAGCTGCAGATGGCAGAATTGAACTGCAGACCAGCGCTCAGTTGCGAACCAGCAAACCAAACGCTTTCAGCCAAGAGACAACGGTATCCGCAGCATCTTGTAGGTGAGACTCGTCATACAACGCCAGGACACAGCTTGCTTTGAAGATGCTAAACCCCTCCTGCAAAGTAGGTGGGTTTCTTCCACAAACACAGAGGTTCATGGTTGGTGCTGGTAGTGCTGGAGCTGCCTTGAGGGTGCTGCACCCACCTTATGCCACCCATGAAAAATGTACAAAGCACTGGATATCAGTTTTCTGGGTAGCTTCTGGTGAGGAGTCATTAAATGGATCAGGAAATGGTAGTGCTCAGCTCTGTGGAACACTGCGGCTGCTTTGGAAAGCCATCGCATAACTTCATGGGAAGTGGGTACCAACAATGGGCATGTTCATGAGGAATCCACTCCCTGTCACTGTACCCTCCCCAAGGTATCCGCTGTTGGAGGCAGGAGACTGTGCTAATGGCCCTTTCAGCTGGCCTGATGCAGCACTTTCTGTGGCCTTGGTGACCCAGGTTAGAGGATGCTGTGAGATGCTCAGCTTCCACTTCCAAAAGACCTTTTCCAAAAGCAACCTTGAGCCTGTGACCCAGCTGCACTGCACAGGCCCTGAGGTTAAAAGACAAAAAAACCCCAAACATCTTAAAATAAATAAATAAGTAAGTAAATTAATGAAAATCTCTTGATCTTTAAGTGAGCTTTAAAGGCGAGAAGGTGGGACTGATTCCTGGGTCCGGGTTTCCCAAGGCAGCATTACACTGTCTCCTTGACCTTTACTGCATTCAACTAGAGCCAGTGGAGAAAGGCAGGATGAGCTGATGTAAGGTCTGCCACGCTTTAGAGCATCACTTCTTGGTATGCAGGGTTTGGGCTGGTTTCTCACCTTCAGCTTATGCATAGGCCAAACCCTTGTTAATTTGGGTACTGCCTGTCCTCCACAGGCTGCGGGGGAGCAGTCTGCTTTGCTTTCTGCTGCAAGCAAGGCAGTTTTGGTCAGAGGATGCTGTGAGTGTGCCTGTACCACAGAGCACAGCCCCAGCAGCTGAGGAGCCTGAGCTGCCCTCATCACTCTGAGCACAGAGCAATGCTGGAGCAAGCACACCTTGGGCTCAGAGTGGCTTTCCTGCAGAGAGCTCTAGTTCATGGATCTGGATCCGTGTGATGATGAAGGGGGAGCAGGTGGAAAAGAGGAATCAGACCAACCTGGTGCCTCTGGAGTTACAACATACAAGTTGGCACCTTTCTCAAAACCTATTTTCCCTTTGAGGAAAACCAACTCTTTTCCTACTTTAATTAGGCTTAATTGGCAATACGGCAACAGCCCCAATTCCTAGCCATTTCCTGGCAGGGACTGATTTAGTGCTGCTTAAATAGTAGCCACCACTCTGTTGTCAGCATGGTGGGGTGATGGCAGCAGCAGCTATTAAAGTCAGTAGAACAGGACATAACAGGGTCTTGGTATTACACTCTGGCTGGGAATGCTAATGTCCTGGTGCTAACAAATGGACAGTATGAAATGCTGATCAGCAGTTTCTCAGGTCCATTGGCTTCTTGGCATCAGTCGAAGAACCTCTTTTGCTGTTTCTGTGGACTTGCTATTTGTGCTTTTTAGCTTGTTGGCTGATACGATTTGACAAGGGGGCTCAGTGTTGCTGCCTGCAGACGAATTCCCAGTGTTATAAAGTTACCAGGTCTGATATTCCTTAATACTGGCCAGGTACAAATACAAGTGAAGGATTGTTTAATGTTTCAGCTAAAACACACGCAGAGATGACATCAGTTCATCATGTGTCTGCATGGGTATCCACTTATTGGAAATTAAATCAAATGCATCAACCTGAGCTAAAGATGAGTCTGAAAATCAGAGAGATGGGACAGTGGGCCCAGCCTCTGCATCCTTTATGAGTGTCTGTACCACCCCAGGAGGTAACTGAGATGCAGTAAGGGTGCTATGATGTTAAGCGGCGAGAGTGCCATTGCAAGGGAAGTGGAGCATGTGCTGATGTGAGATCATTTGCAAGATTGTTTGGAGCTTTCTTTTTTTGACTGGCCAATGAAAGGACTGCTAGTTTGGAAAGAGCTACTGTTTGCTAGTTCATAACTATAGGAAAATGAACAGCTATACGTGTTTCTGATCACTAATGCCTGTTAAAGTTATGCGGCAGAATAAGCTATTCCTCATGTGTGTAGGTAAATGGAGATAAGTCACTTGGTTACTGACCAGCCCGACGGCAAAGTAAGTCTGATCTTTACACAGTGCCCTGGCTTGCTGCTGTGGCAGGTGACAAGGGAGAAAGGCCCCACCTGAACATTGGCCTTGGCTTTCCACACCGTCAAGGGACAGCCCTGCCCAGTGCAGCATCCATTCAAAGGCTGGTAAATGCAGGGTCTTTTCTCCAGCAGCATGCACTGGCCTGTCTCCAGATCCTTGGTAATCTCCATATCCAGTGCTTGATTTCTGCTTATCCTAAATTTGCTCGAATCCTGGGTGTAATCCTTTGTTGGGGTGGAGGAGCACAATTCTATTTATTGAACTACTTTTCCATAATTGCATTCTCCTGAGGCTAGCTCTCTAATCTGCCTTCTCCCAGATCTCTCACAATCATGCTGGAATCCATGCATGGCCACATGGGTAGGGATGGGCCCCAAGGAGGCAGCTGGTCACACATATACGTGCATGTATGTGTGTGCATGCATACATGGCCATGGCTGAGAGCAGAGCTCTTAGCCCTTAGCTGCCTTCGCCTGCCTGTAGCTCCAATCCCAAGCATCTGTGTGGAGCTGCCATGTGCCAGAGTTGTCTGTTCTGCTTCAAAAGAGGCTGAGCAAACTGCTTTTCTGCAGTGAGGGTGAGGTTGACCAACAGGGTAAGGGATAAAGCAAGGCCAAGTGATGGTTCTCACCTAGGCTGTCCTGTCCTGCTCCGGTGCACTGATAGGTGTCCCTGCCCATGGCAGTGGATTGGACCTGTATGAGTTTAAAGGTTGCTTCCAACTCAAGACATTTTATCATTCTATGATTCCATAATTCCATATTATGCACGATGGCCCTTGACTATGCTGCTTCCTTTGGATTACAATGACATTAGGCAAAGATCACTGCAGAGCTCTACCAGTCCCATACTCTGTGCCTCCTGCAGTGACTGTTTCTTCCACCTGGAAGTGTTCTATCCCTGCTCTTCCCCTCTATCTGCAGCCCCATCAGTCTAATAGTAAACACACCAGAAAGCTTGATACCAGCACACTTGCAAGAACAACATCCTGCAGGGTTGGGGCTGTGGCTCAGTGCTAGTATAAAATATTTGGCTTCACTGTCACTTTTTGTTTGTTTGATAGGAACTAGACGATAGAGGATGGGATCTCAGCAGAAATCAGAAATGTTGATAGGAGCATTACAATAACCAGCCAACACCAAAGAATTTATCACAAACTTCACGTAGGGAAAAAACACAGAAAAAAGAAGTCCATCATCTTCAGAAAGCAATGTTTCCTGTAGTGAATGTGAAGTGCTTCCTTAAATTGCATTTTTAACTGCGTTAGAACACACAGTCAGAATCAGAGCAAAGTCAGCCGGATGATGCGGTGAAGTTTTCAGAGGGTCTCTAGATGGGAATTTGGACAATTCCATACTCTAATTCAGGACACAGACCAATCTTAGATGCCTGCAGCTGTCGGGGGACTTGACTTCCCATTCTTTTCTCAACTCTTCTTGAAGGGTGAAAGACAAGGAGTGCAGATGGAGTGGCTGCTGTAAGGAACTGATGGTCAAGTAAGTGCCCTGTTTTAAAGAGGTTTGGGGGTGTCAGTGATTTTTCAAGCTCACAGGCATCCAAAACCTGAAATTATCCTCATAATAGACAAAGCATGGCTGAGAGAGGCTGAAGGCTTGGGTGGGAAGGTGGGAAAGATCCCATAGTCCTGTTTTGTGGAGACATCCTTTCTGGCTGTCGGAAAGGAGCAGCTCGCCTGTACAAACAGGTTCTCCTGCATCACCACGGCCCTTTCAGCTTAAACTCCTCCTGGCCTGCAAGCAGGGAAGCAAAAAGGATAGATAAGGTTCTCAGTAGGGGTGCTCTCCACCGCACATGGCTTCCAGGAGATATATTACATGGCTTCATACCCGCAATATACTACAGCTACATGTTACCTCCATTTTCAGCAAATGGAGCTGAACTACACACCCATCCATTGCAAAAACCTGTTCTCCTTCCCCTCTTGTGATCTGGTTGTTAATGCTGCCTAAACAGTAAATAGAATTTTAAGCAGCTTTGACTCGATGAAGAGGCTGTAACAACCTTTGCCCCAAAACATGTCAGAGTGGTTTTGAAGAGTGTAATGAAAACTCTCTGAAGATGAAGGCAATGGAAGAGGCAGTATTACAAATGCCCTGAGGGGCAGTTAGCTTAACATTTATTGATCTTCCCTGGAAACAAAGTGCTATAGCAGAGAGGGAAACAGATAATCAACACAAGAGACTTCTAACACAGGAAAACTGAGGTTGCAGCTTTAGGGAAGACATCTCTATACAAGTGTGGTGCCAAACTCCACAGGGTTTCCCAGTGGGTCCACTGACAGGCATTAGTTACCAGACACCAAACCCATTCTTTTTGGCATTGAATCAAGGGGACATCGAAGTCCAGCTCCCGCTTTTCTCTGTAGGAAGGAGCACATCAGGCAGCAATTAAAGTGGGATTGGGGAGGTGCATGTAGGTGCCAAACAGTGCAGTCAGAGCTGGACTTCAGCTCTGGGCAGCTCTTTGGTCTTTTGGCAAGGCAGACCGGGCAGCATCACATCTTCACATTAACTTTGGTTTACACTGGACCAGGACTAGTTTCCTATTTGGCATCTGTTTCCAAACCAAAACCTTTGCATTTTGGAGGTATGTGCCACTGCCCAGGGGAAGCAGGCAAGGACAGACCCCATGCCATAAGCTTTCCTACTGTTTGTTCTCTGCTTTTGGATCACTAGGACTTTGCCAAGGGAAGGGTTGGCATCCATTTGCTCCAGAGGAGCTAGAAGGATATACAAAAACCACTTGGTTTGATTCAAATGGGTATTGACTCAGACATGTCCCTATCATCAAGCCAGGCCTTTCATTATGCATATTGTGCTCTTCTGGCCTCCAGCATCTCTGAAACATCATGAACACCTGCAATGAGATTCCTAATGCACGGCTATGTGAAGCTATGTGGGTGATTTGGGTAAGAATGCAGGCTTGTGACTGCTTGTTTGACTCAGTTAACCTGGGAAAACCAGCTGATGGAGCATCTCTGCAGAAGACCACAGGAGCCCGTTGTCCCACCACCTTTGTGCTGCCCCTTTCTAAAGGCAGCAAGCAAACAGCAGGATTTGGAGGCTGTCAGCACTACTTGCTTGGTTTCAAGCACAGCTAAAAGGCTCTTTGTGTTTTGGATGCTCCACCGCTTCTCTTCTGACACTCTTCATTCCCAACAGCCACAACCTCAGTCAACAGCAGCAGGAAAAGATGCTGCATCTCTTTCAAATTGCACAGCTGCAACTCTGCATTTTTGAGGGCTTTGTACCTAGGGAATGAGGAATGTCAGTATTACCATACAGTTTTCCTTGGGTAATATCAAAATCCTCCAGCTGACAGGTTAATTTAAAGCCAAAAAAGGAATCAAGTTTTATCTCACTTTTGTGATCTTTTTTTGCCTCTCACAGGAAAAAATCCTAGAACTAAGCTTAAAAGATGTTAAATATTCGAAGGACATTGATTTGTTAGAGAAAAACTTGTATTCCTTGATCTGAACATGCCCTTGAGCTAGGGAGGAGGGGGTGTCCCAGACTCAGGAGCCAGGATCTACTTGAAATACATCAATTTTAAGTCTCTATTTTAGACCCGTTTCCATTTTGGTGCTTCCTTTCACTCTGGTGTGAGGCAAATAAGAAATAGCTCTGGCTTTCTGGTGGCCTTTAGGCAAGCTAACAACCATCCTTGGGAGATGCACCTCCTGAGCTCACCTCTGAACCACCCCAGCTCATGGGGTGCTCATCAATGAGCACTATTGCTCATCGTTCCCACTACAGCTTCTCCTTTAGTGCTGGCCTGGAGCCCTTAGAAACCAGCCCCAGGAAAGGGATTTCCATTCCCCATCCCCATTTGAAGGGAAGGAAGCACAGAAGAATGAGGGGGTTGAAACAGGGAATGCGGAGAAGGTGCTTCCTGAAGGAAGAAGTTGCAAGGAGATATGAGACTTAGAGGCCTAAAGACCCCGACCATCATTATTGAGAGGAATCCAGCATATCACTGCTTGGCAGAGTCTGCACCATGGAGGGTGAGAGAATGGAAAGGACTGGAGAGGACACTGATTTCCTTAGAGGAAAAAGTGAGCCAGAATGACCTCAGTGGAAAAACATTTTCTCTCTCTTTCAGTCTCACGGACAAATATAGCCATACACATTATGCAAAGGCAGTGTTCAAGCATGCTTGGAATGAGCAACTTGGGAAGCAAATTGCTACCACTTGTCCTTACCCTTGTCTTTTGGCTTTTATTTCCTCTTTTCCCATTGTTTTCTCCCCCCCCAGAATAGCTTGTCCCTGATTGCTGCCACCAAGGCACCTCAGAGTGAGAGGACGGGGGATGCCCAGGGTACCAGTGCTAGAAACAGCACTGAGAACAACCATGGTATTCACAAAACTACCTGAGAGGAAAGACGAATTGAACAGGGGTTGCACAGGTTAAAGGGGGGAGAAATGTTTGGGTTGAATGTTAGAAAGCTATTTCCAGCAGTAAGGAAATACTGGGCTGGGCTGCCTGGAGATCTCACTGACATCTATCAGCACATCTGTAGGAACCGGTTCAGCAGTATTAAGAAATCTGGAGAGTGGCTTTTGACAAGGGCCTGCAGGGACAGGACAAGGGGGAATGGTTTAACCTGACAGAGGGGAGATTGAGATGAGACATTAGGAAGAAATTCTTCACCATGAAGGTGGTGATGCAGTGTTCAAAGCCAGGTTGGACGGGGCTTGGAGCAACCTGGTCTAGTGGAAGGTGTCCCTGCCTGTGGCATGGGGGTGGAACTGGATGAGCTTTAAGGTCCCTTCCAACCCAAACCATTCCCTGACTCTGTGACCTGTCTGGAAAGGCACATGCAGTCATTTTCCTGACAGACTCACTGCTCAGCAGCAGACCAGACGATTTTCTCACCGACCTATTTCTGAGAAACCTCTTTCCCTTTCACTCTAAACGTTTCAGAACATTTCTGCTCGGAGCCAAACGTCTGCCATGCGCCCGTAGCTGTTTCCTCAGCCCCAGCTGTGTTTTCCCTGAGGATGCAGCTCCCGTGGATGCGCTTTGCTTCAGTGGCTTCACAGCTGCTTGTCCTCAGTTTGCTCCTCTGCAGGAGCCAGCTCACAGGGGCCCTGCAACCCACAGTGCCCACTGCAGCACACACCAACACACCATAGAGAGCAGCAGAGGAAATGCCTGGGGAGGCATTTAGGAGCAAGGGGCAGAGATGGGTTTTGAAGCCCAGCGTGTCCCGAGATAAATGAAAGGGCTGGGAAGATGCAGAAATAAGCTGCCTGCAGAAGAAACCATTCAGCCAATCTTTTTCCTCTGAGGTGGCTGCATCCATGCTTTAACTTTCTGTATCAAATCCCATAGCCAGGAGGCTGCGTCCATGCTTTACCTTTCTGTATCAAATCCCATAGCCAGAAGGCTGCAGCTCCTGCCTGCGTTCACTTTTAGCAGCATTCCTCTGGCTCTCACTGCACCTCCCAGGGCAATTTGGCTCCCACAGGCTGTGAGCATTGCAACAGGGCCTGTCCACGGGATGCACAGACACCCAGCACCTATGATACCCAGGGCATCGTCTGGCTTGTCCTCTTACTTAAGAAGTAATAAGCAATAGTAGCAATAGCAATAACAACAGCAATAGTGATGCTTCCCTTCCCAGATGCACCAGAGTAATCCTCATGTTGTATTTATGAGAAAAATAATTAAAACCTAAGAAATCAAAGGTCTTCCTCAAACCCAAACCATGAGACAGGTGGAAACTGGCATAGATATCCTCATTCCTACCACTCAGCACAGCCACTATGTAAAGAAGTCAGATAACATCTGCAGAGCTGTCTCCAGGATGTGTTGCCACCCCTAGGAGGAAAGTGTGAAGAAGCAGAGCCAAAGGAGCTACAGTCACTCCAATAGGCAATGCCTATGTGAGGGCTAATGGTCTGGGCAGTGCAGAGGTAGGAACAGCCCCATCTCCCATTGCTGAAGTTGCTGCCTGCAACCCCAAGATTGTGTTTCCCTGGATGAGCGTGATGCCAAGAGCATGGAAGAGGTGACCCCTCCACAGAGGTGGTTGTGTCTGATTTCCAGGCAATCAATCAAATGGGACAAAACTGAAGCAAACAGATCGATCCTCAAACAAAGAGACTTTGCTCAGCCTTTCATAAGCAAGAAAAAGAAAAGCAACAATTACCACCCCTAAAAAATGACAGCAAATGTCACCTGCCAGCACTGTCATTTCCACTCGCAGCAGGGAGGCAGGCTGATGCTGCTCCCACATTTTCTGTGGGAAGCAAAGCAATTGGGCAGAAAAGAATAAACCATTCATCCAAACACAACAGCCAGCAGAAGAGCGGTTGTAAACAAGTCAGGCTTTCTTATCCTCTCGCCTTTTGGGTGCTCGGTGGTTTTGTGAGAGGTTGTGAAGTGGTGAGCAGAGCGATGTGCAGTACGGACCCAGCTCCAGGTTTTGTGCCCCTTAGGAAGCACGAGGATGAGGTGGTATTTGCCCACCTGAGTCATTTCTGCTTGCAATACATTAAAAATTAGAATAAAAAGACTAAAATTCAAGTTTCTTACAGGTTTTCTGTACTTGTAGCCTACAGGAAGAGCTGGTCTGATACTGGTGGCTGGGTTGAAGGCAGTTTGTAAACCACTTCAGGTTTCTGGTCCTTGCTTGGTGCAATGCCCATACTACCTTAGCAGTGTTAAGAGAGAGACTAAGCTCTGAGGCTGGTAAATCCATCTTCACCCTGGCTTTCATCACAGATATTCCCCAAACACTGTGGCTGCAGCAGGGCCATGGTGGGAGACAGAGAAGGACACAAGGAGACGAATCCTTCCTGGTGGTCAGAGCTCTATCCTCCTTTGCTTTTGCTGCTTGACAGGAGGAGGGAGAGACCTGCCACGGGTTTTCCCATAGCAGACACTACAGCTGCACCTCCAAAGGGTTCATACACATCAGTACAACTTCCCAAGGGACAGCAAATCTGTTCTGTATCCCGTTGCTCCCATTCATTTGAGGTTTTTGATGGAAAAGCTTCATTAGTCACAGAAATGCCTCCTCTCTGGCAAAAAATGTTATGTGCTTTGAGAATCCGGTTTTCAGCCAAAAACATTGCATGAAGGAGAAAATACTGAGCTGGCCAATTACACCTACTTGAGCCATACAGCCTTGGGCCTGGGGCAGATGGGTGAGCAGAGCAGAGGTACTGCTGCAGATGTATTCCCTCAAAGAAATGACCTGACCAGACATGACAGGAAAGGTTGGGAAGAAAACAATAAATGCAGTTTGTTAATATCCAAAAGGAGGGAGAACGCATTTAAAGAAGAGAAGAGAACAGGAGACGTTCTTAGGAGGTATTGGGTGGAGATGGGCACAGCACAAGAGAAGGACGAGCTGTGCTATCCAGGTGGTTACCTATGTAACAAGGAAGAGGCTTCTTAAAAGCCTCTCATGGCCTCTCCTGGGCACATGTCTTAGGAAACAGCACCTAACAAGCAGGCATCTGGAAAAGCTGTTTGGAGTTTTGCTCCATAACCCACAAACACAAGCTCCACAGGAGGAAATTCCTGTGTGATGATAATCCCTGAAAGATATCAAAAAGGGTATGCCAGAAGGGTCTGCTTTGGGGCAAGAGTTACCTTTGGGGCATCCCTCTGGCATCGGATCTTGGGAACTTGCATCCAAGTGGCTTGGGAAAAAGCACCACTAGGTTGGTGTGCTGGTTTTCCAGGTTCTGTAACATTTATTGGCAAATAAATAAAGGCTTTTTGAAGTATTCTTTTCTTTGAGCAAACAAAGTATAAAACACGGTTTTGTGTGAAAAGCCTGAAGCCAAACAGTGACAAATCCCTTTTTGCTACCATCGATCATGTGGAAGAGCTGTTTGGAGACTGCTGTCTCTAAATAACACCCTGAGTGGTTGAGAAGTGATGTATACAACCATTCAGTCTGTCTTTGGGATGATAAAAGCCTTCAGTTCCTTATAGATTTCTTCATCTGCATCTCTTGGACCTGGTGATGGGAAAACTGGGACACAGATCACTTCTGCCTGTTTTAAAACTCTGTGTTGCAAAGTTGGCAGTGACATGAGAACTTGCTAAAACTTGACAGCCATATTTTTTATTACTATTTATTATATATTTAATTTCTTCTTAGATTTTGGGGTTACTGGGACATGCATGGACTTCCTGGCTGAGCCAGGGGACTTTTTGCCCCTTTGTATTGCACAGATGTGTAGTCTGGCCCCTTCTCCCAAACCACTTTCAGCAATATCTGCTCATGACTGATGGTATGGCTGGATGCATAATTCACCAAGGGCCCAGTCTTCCTATCCCATACAGCACAAAAAGAGACAAGCACAAGTTTATATGCAGGAGGCTCTTGTCTCCAGAGCTATCTTTCTCTAAGCAAGGCAACTGACTGACTGAGGTGGTCCTGATCTCCCCCAGGGATGCCCTATCCCTCTGTATTGCTCTGGCAATGCAGATTCTGGTCCATTAAGGGCTCGCTGCCCTTTCCCTCTTCCAGGCTGTCACATAGCCTGTTCCTTCTCTTGTCCACACATACTATTACCAGAAGTGTTTCACCATCTTCCATTGATCTAAGTGGGACATGCAGGGTGAAAGGATAGCTCAGCAGATTTGGAAGGACTTGCTGTATGATTTGAATCCCCCAGCTCTAATTCAGCATCCTCTGCTTTGAGCTGGTGTTCTTTATTCCCAAATGATATTTCAGCTAATGTACTCCCATCATAACTTTAGTAGTGAGGACAGACACAGAGCTCCCCATGTCAGTCTGGTATTGTCCTTCTCACCCTTACTGGAGCAAGCTAATGGAGGAATCTGAAGAACTTTGCTTTTCCTATGGGAGACCTGCTCTGCCTAATTTTCTGGCTGGAGCAGGGCTCCAGGACACCCTCCTCCAAGCACACATGCTGATGTGACTGCTTCATGCTCTGTGGCTTACAGGAGCTGTCTCCATGCCTGGAGCTCTCTGAAAGGCTCAGCATTTTGCACTAATTGAATTAATGTCTTCCATTAAGGGCAGTAGCTATTAAAGTGCTAATTGTCTTCCTGAGCCCGAGGGCCAAATCTTCCAGAGCAAGATACCAAGGAAAAGAATGATGCTACATGAGATTCTTATGAGCTACCTCTAGCGTCTTACCTGGATCTTTGCTGCCAGTGAACTGAGACACGTTTAGCAGACACATGCTCTGAGATCTATAGATCCTGACCATTTGGCCATCAGCAGATATCAAACCCACACCATCACTTTAAAACCTTCTTCTGCTTCAACTAAAGAAACACACCCCTAAGCAAGAAGGACATTACAGACTTTCACTATTTCACCTTGTATACAGGGATTCGATTCTAGCCTTGCTATACTGCAGATGACCCATGAAACTGCTAATGGGTCAGTCAGCTCTGCAGATACCTGGTCTACACAAAAAACAGACCTGCAGCTTTCCCTATAGATACTGTGAAAAAAATCAGACCTGTTTACAGCTGCCCCAGACACAAAAATGTTGTACCTTTGACAGGACTAATGAATAAATTAAGTGGATAACTTGAGACAAAATCACTGACATGCATCTCCTTGCCTCCTCCTGTTTATGTTACACGAAGTAGTTACAATAAATGCAAGATTAAGCGTCATCAAGCCTCCAAAAACAAGCAGTGCATGTTAGTGCTCCTAAACAAGACAGCACCTCGGATGAGTGCTCTCAGAGGAGATAATCTCTGTCTCTTCCCCTCTGTGCACACAAAACAACATTCTCATCATTCTGATGTCATGGCACGTCCAACAGATGAAAAAACCCAACTAAAACAACCCCAAATCACACAGACGCATCAAAGGAGCGCAGCCAGAGGAGGAAACAAGCACACATCTTACATCAGCCCGCATCTGGTTGCTACGCAACCAGGAAATCCACGCGTGTTGCCATGACGATGTCACTTCATCTTCATTCAGTGCACAGCTCAAAGGAGTGCAGCAAGTCGCTGGTACGCACATGCCAGGATGGAAAAATGTGGGATTGAGCAAGAGCATCACAGTGCCACGGACAGGGGTGTGCTGCTATCAGAGCCTCTCCTCGGGCAAAGCATGCAGGGCTGCTGGGAGGCTTTTAACCTTTTCCTCTTAATGTTTCGTCTGGTATCCATAACCACAGCCATGGACAGCACACAGATGGGCATGCTGTGCAAGGTGGCAGCATCCTCCTCCCCTCACTGCTCCCAGGGGATGGCAGCAACCAGGGGAGGCTTGCAAGGGAGAGTAAATACTCCAGCTGGGAAGAGAGGGAGCTGCTTGTGTGTAGTGGGCAACACACACCCTGCTTCACAAGCTCTCACAGCAGTGCTATGACTGCTACTATGCATGATGCTCTTGATGAGTAGCGCTAAGAATAACAAGGTGACATTATTAAAGATCAGCAACTGAGCCAACTGGAATGCCACATGAGCCCAGGAATGCTAATCAAGCTGGAGCTTGTGTAGGTAACCTAAGCTTGGCATCCCTGCCTAGATCCTGCACTGCTGAACTCTAGCTATGGGAAGAAAAGTCTTTGGCTGGAAAGAGGGATAGGTTGTTAACCAGACTTCAATATAGAGCCCAGTGGTCAGCAAAACCCAAATCTTATAACCATATTGGAGCATTTGGACAAGGTTACCAGTGAACACAATCTCTGTCTGCCTCCCTGTTGAAAATAACCACTGTGACCAACAACCACCTTTCCTTCCCTTCTCCATGCTCACCTTTTGCCACATTAACTACTGCTCATTAGCAATAACCAGTATCAGCTGCCAGTGCCTCAAAGCACTGCACATCATAGGAAGGCAGATGATCCCAAGTCATAAGATGAGCTATTCACAGCTGAGACTGGATTGGCCCAAAAACTGATGTGGAAGAGGGAGAAGTCCAAAACAGAACACAGCTGGAGAGGAGGATCTGAAACAAGTCAGTCTGAGGAGCCCAGTGTGACAGAAGAAGGGGCAGTGAGTGTTGAGCATGACGGGAAGGATGTGGGCAAGCTGGGATGCAAAGAAGAAAGTCAGCCCTGTGGCTATGGTGGTGGGGATGGGACAGTCTGATGGTTCCTCTCTCTGCAATGTCCACCACCCCACTAGGGTTGGTGGATTGCTCTGGTTTGAGTAACAAGCCCTTTTCTTTCCTCTTCTTTGGTAAAATCCAAGGCTCCTCAGTGAGACAAGACAAGGTCTAGGGCAAGGTTTAAGCAGGGCTGAATCCCAGCTACACTCTTCAAGACAGTCAATTGGGAAGTGAATGTGCAGGAGCTTCCTATGAACTCAGGTGCGAAGCCTGACTGGGTCTCTCCAGAGCCCCTGCCAGCCTCCTGCCTGCTCACTCCTGCTGCCTGTACCTGGCACCAACTCGTCAAAGTCAACAGGACAAACAGAGGCTTTGGGGCCAAGTTTGGACCACACCATGCACATTTCCTTCTCCAAATACCCAGTATCTGCTCCAGGGTTAAAGAGGTGAAATACTGAGTGCATGGGACACTCTCAGTCCTGCTTATTGCTGCTCTTATCCCAGAGCAAGGTGTACTGGCAATGAAATCTCAGTTCCAGCTGTTGCTCTGTTGGTGACTATTTTGCCTCTGTACCCAGCAAAATGCTTGTTCTTCTTTCGCCCTTCCCTTTTCTTACACTTCAAGTTTACTTTGCCTGCCTCTGTGGTAAACACATCCCTAGGAACAATATTAAGAAAATGGAAGAATTCGGATCATTTGCCAGTCTGTTCATGCTTGGAACAGCACTCAGGGCTCGGGTTTAAAAATAACCTTTACATTCCATTTAATAACTGCTATCAAAATCCTATCTGAATCCTAATGCACTTCTTTCTCCCCTTCCTCCCGCTTTCCACATCCATCTAGTCTGAGGGAGGAATGACAAAACATTGTCATTACGTGTCCCTCATGTCTCCATGCGGCTCTTTGTAATTTAGCTGTGTTTGACTCGGCCGTTTGAAAGAGCAAACTGTAACAGTGCACATTCATGCAGCTCCATTCTCAGCAAAGGAAAGGAAAATTGCTGGCATCACACAAAAGCTTCGCTATTTTCCTTTCCATGTGTATTTTCCCCTTTGTGCTCCGCTCCTTTTCAATCAATTTCAATCCTTTATATTTGGATCTCCCAAATATATTTTCTTCCCATTTTCTTCCTCCTTTCTTACCGGAGGGAGGTTGTGTCTGTATTTCCATCAGGCATCCCCTGGCACTGATTGCAAGGGGCATCAGGTGTTTGTGCCTACCTTTGATCGAGGGGCATTTACTCCATGGAGTAAATGGTTGTGGTCCCCCCGCTCTTCTTCAATGGAAAGGTGATACTGTTCCTAATCTTCAGAGGAAAGATGTAGGGAAATGCCCCTCTTGTTTCAAGCCTAGCACTTAGATCCTGTTACACTAAGACATTACCCAACATAGTCCTGTAGGATGAACTTTACAGCAGTTTAATCTGGTTTCTCATTTCACAGCGGCAACAGAGAAGGAAAAATAGTGGACCTAAGGGAGGATCATTAGGTTTCCACATCAGGCCAAGGATAAGCTGGTCAGATCAAAGTCCTGTGCAGCCCTGGAAAGGGGCTGTTAGGAGGAGAATAAAATCAGAGCAAACCCATCAAGGTTCTTGCTCACAAACCCAACACATCTCCAGCAACGTGTCACTGAGGAGATGTTTTCTACGCATTAACTAGCTCTCCAAAGACCTTTCTTCTGCCAATATACCTGCTCTTGGACCTGTACGTGGCTTTTGATGTCCTCAGCATGGTAGGGCAAGGCGCTCCCATGCTTTTCTACTCACCGTGCAAAGATCCAGCTTCTTGCTGTGGCACCATCACCACAAGTGATGCATGGAGCAGACCTCACGTTGCAGGCACACGGGGTGAGCCTTGCCACACATGGCTGCTCACGGTGCTCCTTCTCCCCATCCCCTGGCCAGCCCCACCTGTAGTATGGGACTATTCCTATTCCTCTGCTCATCAGCTCCCCACTGCTCAAGCAGGCAATTAAATGGTAGCTGTGGGATAGCAGGTGAAGGCTTGGAGCCACAGAAATTGCTTTCAAACAGCTGGTGGGGAGGAAAACCAGCTTTGCTGGTGCATGGCTATAAATGGGTTTATGTGCTGCACTTTGAAAGAGAAAATTTACTCCATTACAGTCAAGTGGCTCTGTGCCCTCAGCCGTGTCTGGACACTTCTGATTCACAAATAAATTGTGTTGATGCCTTTTGTTGCACTCCTTTAGCAGAGCTATGCAACGGGTATGCTCAGCCATCCACTGTCCAAGCACCTGCTTTCCCATGCCCACTGGAATAACCACATCGAAGCTCTCCAATCTTCCCTTGCTCCTGACGATGATTTTCTAGCTACTTCTGAGCCTATGGTCCCTCCCATCTGGTGGCATCCCTTGTTTCCATCGATGTTCAAAGGCTGCTGCTCTCATCCCAGGGCTTGTGGGGAGAGCACAGGGCTGGAGCAGAATAGGTGCCACAGGCTCGGACAGACACACGCAAGGATGTGGTCCAAGCTTTCATGTGTCTCAGATGATGCGAGCACTACTCATACTTGCAATGCTGGATTTCTGACTCCACATCTCCATAGCAGGCAGCACAGAGCACCCTGTTGCTGGCCCTTGGCTTTTTGTCTCCAGCAAAGATCCTCTTCCTCTCCTCCTTCCCCAGGGGATGTTATCCTCAACTCCTCCGAGGTCTGGGGGATGCCTCTTTCAGACTGTGTCCAATGCTTCCAGTTGGGACCAGTGGTGTCATGCAGCATTTTGCTGAGTGCATCCTCACATCGATGGTGCTGTAAGGTCACCAGTTCAATGATGCTTTTCCACAGTTGAAGCATCCACTTCTCTGATGAGCTATGGGGAGCCCTTGTTTCAGTGCCACCTCTGTCCAACCAACACACACACACGGCAGCCCTGTGCAGGCATTGGTGTTACTGCCCGTGGACATGTGGGACCCAGAAAACAAAATTATTTAGCAGAATATGTCAGATTGGGCTTGGGAGAGGGGTTTCAGCTTCCAAGGGCATGGAGCTGAAGCCAGCAGAGCTACGTACCTTCATAGCAGCAGAGACTTTGGCTGGGTATTCAAGCTTCACGTGAAAGCCTGGAATTTAAAGTGAGTTTGGCTTTGAAATATCCCATATATTGGCTGCTCTGTCTTTGTAAGTTACTTGTTACATTACCATCACATATGTTTTATATACACAGGCCTTTTTGGCATGTGTTTTTTCCCTATAGGAAAGCCATAGGTTAATTATTCCCGGTATGGGCACAGCCTATAAAGCTGCTAATGGAGTACAATGGGTGATGGAGAATGAAGCTTTCATTTTCATTTCAGAGCACCAACCCCAGCAAAGCAGAAGTCGCCAAGTGAGGCTGACATTTAAAGCAACTACTGAGATTACATTACTGAGATTATATTCAATATGGATGGCCAAATCTTTCATATAAAATCAATGTTCTTTTACTTAATAATACCTTTGCCACATCTTAATGAAGGCTCCTCCAGCTCAAGGCCCTATTTTTCTGCAGTCACTTTGTTGCGTGAAGTCGCTGACTGCATCAGAGGGTGCATAATGCTATATTCATCCGTTCCTATTGGATTTTATGCATTGCCGTCCTTGACTTGTCAGTCACAGGCTCAATAAATCAAGGGGCTCTTAGGGGAGAAATATTCTTATTACTAAGAAGGAAGGGCAATTCATTTAAATTCCACGTCCTCCTGCAGCATCCAACATCTGTTATTAACTCTTCCCACCGGCCATGGACAGGAGGATGATGAGGAACCTGCAGATCACTCTGAGGCCACCTGGGGTATCAGAGATAAGAACTAAACTGGGCTGATCCCTGGTTCCCAGCAGTTGTCACACTGGGAACTGGGTGAGGTGTGCTCCAGTGGGGACTCCTGAGCATCCTTGTCAAGCTGTAATGGTGCTGCAGACCCAGCTCTAGTGTATTCCAGAAAGGAGGTTCCTGGCCCCAAAACATCCACAAGGGACCATACCTTCTCCCATCACTGCAGCACTGGTGTGATTCCTGCCTACAAGCACGCTCCCATCACTGGGATTGATGTAATATTTCTCTCTTTGCTTTTACTGGGCTCTGCACACTCTCCTCCTAAGTACAACATGCCTTGCCATTGGGAGACACTATAGCAAGTTCAGTGGCTGGAGAAACCAGCTAGGAGCTAGTCCTGACCAAGCACAAGCTCAACACATCAAGATCAAACACTTCTGAATGCCTGCCCATTTACAGCCAAATCAGAGTGGGTTTGCTCCAGGCAAGGGGCTGCACCAATATCCTGCATGGTCTATCCCTCTTCCCAAGTTCTTATTAGAAGCAGCCCTGCTCTGGGGGTCAGGCTGCAACCCAAACTGATCGCCTATGGACATCTCCTCACACACCTCCTCTGCATGGACATCTCCTTGCTTTGAAGACATCTGGACTACAGAGATTAGACAAAAGTAAACATAAGAATCATTTAAACAGGGACTCCAAAAAGGAAAGCCCCTTCACATTTTGCATCTCAGGTCTTGGGAGCTGCAGGCTGGCCACTGAGCACAACAGAGACCCCCCTTGTTCTATAGAGGGGGGTATTCATTCACCTGTGGATGGGCAATGCCTGGCAGGAGCTATTCTAATGTCTCAGTTTGCAGGAGAGTGAAAGTCTCCTCCTGACTTTACAGTGTGGTGGTTATATCATGGAACAGGGGTCTTTCTCCTTTAGGCATTGGTTCAACATCCAGCACCACAGCAGAAGTTTGAAAGGAGCAGCATGGGTGCTTCCTTTGCAGAGGTGATGAGCATTGGAGCACAGCATCACGACCCAGCCAGAGCTGGAAAGGCACACTGGGGTATCCTGACCATGGCTCCTTTAGCAACTTCATAGTGCTCTTCTGCAGCTGAGATGTATTTTTAGGTCCTTCTCCCTGCGGCTTCATTAGGGGAGCTAATGTTCTCCAAACTGCGGGGCATCTGACCCTTGAGCTGTGTACACCACGCACTCCTGATAAATATAGACCACTTCAATCACATAACCTGTCTAATAAGCAGCGGCTTGTCCTCTCTGTGGGCACGCAGGGCACTGGGAACCGAAACACCCGTGCCAAGGGTGTGAATGGATGCCTCGCTGTTTCATTGCCAGTGTCTTCTATTTGTGATGACTTCCTGCTATATTGGCCTCACAAGTGACTCAGCGAGGCTCAGTGGTCCTGGAAGTACTCCAGGTTCAGCACAACCTCTCTGCCATCACTGCCAGTGTGCGGGGTAAGGTTCTCCTTTCTCCTCCTTCCCTCTGCTGGGAATGATGTAGAAGAGTGGGATGGGATGGAAGAACTAGGATTTGGAGAGACCTAGCTAAAAGCTGGGCTAATTTCCTAAGTGGATGTGTCAGAGCATTTGGCAAACTAGGTGTAACTAAAGGACTTTATGCATTCAGAGCATTTGGCAGACTAAGGGTAACTGAATGACTTTA
The DNA here is from genome assembly GCA_039877255.1 of Loriculus beryllinus. Classification (NCBI taxonomy): domain Eukaryota; kingdom Metazoa; phylum Chordata; class Aves; order Psittaciformes; family Psittacidae; genus Loriculus; species Loriculus beryllinus. The sequence goes on from JBCJKH010053981.1 coordinate 57,898, forward strand.
TAAGTAGGATGCAATGGTTTGTTGGTGGAAAAGGCACCTGGTTTGGTTAATAGAGCAACAAAAGCACCTAACTGCATGCTGTGCCCATGCAAAAGGCTTTGAAAGTCCATGCGCTTGGTAATAAAGACATCTCAGTATCAAACACCACAACAGCAGTAAAGTTGGACTGTGACCTTACAAAATGAACATCTGATAACTTTAGGACCTAGATGTGACTGCAGTGGCTGAGTGGCAAATGGAGAGCAGCCATTAAATAAAGCATTCAAAGTACAGTACGAAGCACACTATTAATACACTTGACAAATGCAGGCATAAATGGGTCTTGCACAGCGATTTTTAACCACTGGTCTCTAGTTCCCTGTGGCACTTGCAGCTAGAGCCCCAAGCAGAGACCCCGGAGAAACCAAGTCTGCCCCATGTAAGGAGTTTCTCGCCTTATAAATGCTCAGGGATCTTCTAAGTATAAACCAATGGAAGCCTGCATTACTTACAAAGTAGCCCTTTACATCAAATGCACCCACCACTGGTTTGGCACCGCTCAGCCAGGCTGGCTGCAAGCTGCATCATGGTGGCAAAGAGGGCTGTTGAGACAGCTTGAGTGATGTTTATGACAAGGACTGTTCTACCTATATTTGTTGTTCCCGCATGTCCTGTAATAACTTGAGTAGATTTTATGCAATGGCTGGGAATGATGAAGCTGATTCAGGATCAGGAATTTAACCTCCCTGGTTTTATTTCTGTCTTTAGCTAACAGGCAACAGTCTGATCTCTTCCAGCATCCCTCATTATCAGATTCAGTGGGGCAGAGAGCCCAAAGCAGGGGGCTCTGCTCTGGCTCCACAGAGGGAAATAGCTGGGTTTTTGATCCCAGAGCCAAAGCCCCCTTTCTGCTCTGCCATGGCCTGATGCCAGGCACCATGCTGAGGAAAAGGGACAAGGGTGACCAACCAGGCACTCATGGCTGGAGTCACCCACAGTCAGGGTCCATGGCACAGTGTGGTGTGTGTCTCCAGAGCAGCGCATCCCCAGGAGATGTGCCCAGCCTGGGAAACAGGAGGAGGTTTACACCTGCCCTGCTCGGTGTCAGGCCCAACATCAGACCCCAAGGGCTTTGCCCCAGATTCTGCAGCCCACCTGTGAGGCCACAGGTCTGGGGTCTGTGGCACCAATCCCCACTGCTCCTCGTCCGCAATGCCCTCCTCTACCTCCCAGCTTTAAATGATGCAGAAAGCCTGCTGAGGACTTTCCTGCTGGAAGGACGCAGCAGGCAGCAGCTAATGCAACCTCTCTTGCTCATCCACGGTACTCATGTCCAACAGATAATAAAACCACAGGCTCCTTTCTCATTAATCTCTAATCAGGCTCTCTCTCACTTACGTGGCTCTTGCTGTCATTAGCAGTGGAAAGCTGAGAGCCTGCCTTTACCCTTCACATGTTGGGAGGAGGCAGATCCGAACACCTTGCTATGAGCTTGCATAAAACATCTCCTTGTGCTCACTCTCAGGGGCTCCTGGAAAAGCCTCCTCCTTTTCCCACTGAGGGACAGAACCTCTAGAGGAGCACAGCATCTGCAGTGAGGAGGCTGGAGATGCCCACTGGGTTTGTGACACTTGAGCACTGAATGACCACAAGGTCAGGTTTGCCCTTTTACAGCTGCAAGAGCCCAAGTGATAGAGTACAGAGGTGTGAGCAAGCTACCCTGCTCCTGGCAGCTCATCTTGATGTGGAAGTAGAGAAGGCAGCAGAGCTCATATGTGTCCAGCTGGACTCCTGCCTCCGTCACTGCTCTTCACCAGTGGCTGGGAAGGAAAGGGGTGCCCCATCAGCCTTCCTGCTGCAGAAGAGGTTTGCCAAGACCCCCCAGTGGGCTTTTCAGTTGCTGTATGGGACAGCAGTCTGGCCATGGCAGCAGAGGATGGATCAAGCTCATCTCTCCATGGAGAGTGGGGCAGAGTGGCCCACATTGAGCTCTGTGCAGCCAGACTGCTCCTAGAGCTTCAGCATCTTTAAAGCCAGGCTGGGTGTGCAGGCTGAGGCTCCCCAGCTCTGGGACTACACAGGCAGTGTGGGACAGGAACAGAGAGAGTTGATCAGAGATCACAGCTGAACATCAGCCCCCTCTCACCCATGTTAGACAAAACCCCACTGATGAACTCCCATGGATGGGAATGGGCAGGCAGCTGAGTTATTGTATCTGGAAGGAAATACCGACTCCTCAGTGCTGGGGCAATGGCACATTATCCCAGCAGCTAAGGGCCAGCTGTGCTCTGTGCTGTCCTGCCCACAGTGATGCCAAGGCCTCAGAGAGCAGGAATAATACCTGTCCCAATTAGATGTGCAGCCTCAATCCCATACGTGTTATTGCCTGGTGCCTGACACATCTGTGGCTATCAGTAAGTGGTCCCTGTGCACCACCTCTTGCCACAGCCCACATTACTCACAGCATCTCTGGGGGCCGTCAGCCAGCAGGTCTGTGCCCAGCTTCACCTTTCCCAGGCGTTCCTCTTCACCTTCCAGCTGATGGCTGAAGCACTGGGGTCCTGCAGGGCGATGCTCCATGTCCCGTTGTCCTTGTGCTGGCCATGAGGACCTCACAATGTTCATGCAGCAGCCCAGCAAGGTGAACCAACCGAGGAACTGGATCTGGCCCCTTCTTATGGGTCTCTCCAGGGGAAGGCAATTGCAAGGAGCCTGTGGTGTGAAGCAGTCCTCAACTCCTGCCTCGTGGACATGACCAGCACACCTTGATCCATGTTAACACAGCGGCTCCAGGATCATGTTCTCCTGCTTTGAGCAGCTGAAGCTTAGAGGGTGTCCCTGAACCTTCTCTTTTGCTTCTGTGGGGGCGGGAAGGAGGAGAAGGCAGGCATAAAGCAAGAAAAGAATAAGGAAAGTTTTGTTTTCTGCCAAAAGAGGTTGTTTTGAGCATTTCCTTTACACGGCTGGCTCTGTTCCTCCAGGGATTAGTGTTAGGGCCTGTTAGAAGCAGTGCAAGTTCAACTCCTCACCTCCCCATGGTATGGGTACTGGGTATGGTAGTCCAACCTAACCAGACCTATGTGCTGG
>JBCJKH010053982.1:7403-21102 GCA_039877255.1 Loriculus beryllinus
GTTCTAGAGTCCCATCTCTCACATTTAACAAAAGTGTTTGTGTTGGTTTCCATGTGACAGCAGATTTCTAATACGATGATACTTGAAAAGACCCTGCTGTTCAATCAGACCTTTGATTTGAGATCTTATGCAAAACCAGGTATGTAAGAGCTTGAGGCTCTTACATACTAGCTTAATATGCTAGAGCTACCTTGCTGCTAAAACAGAATATCAGCTTCGGGGATTTCAATCCCACAACATTCGCATAGAGCACATGTATATAAATATCGTACAGCAAAATAGCAAAACCAAGAATACAGAAGCTGAGACTGCTGAAATAATCCAGAACGATATCAGCTATGCCAGAGAGCCGAAGTTGTTTGGAATGTCCTTTAAATCTGTTTTGTAAATTCTGATTAGCTCCTTTTTTCTAGACACTGTCGCCAATTCCCAAAGGAACATTTTATACCTTGGTCAGTAAAAGTCCTAGAGCCTGATTTTGCTTACAATCTCACTGTGATTTTTTCAGCTCCCAAAAACTCCTTAGAAATATGGTATTATATTGTGAGTACTAGGACATGCTTTTCACTGCACGGGTTCTTTCCTCAAAGTCCCCATTAAAATATAGAATATCCTTGATTTTAAGCGTGTTTGCATCCCAGCATTTCATTCAGTTACAAGCTTAAACCATGAAGGCCCAGACTACAGCTGGTATGTGGAGCACAGCAAAGAGAAGAGTCACCCACAGTTTTATCCTAGCATAACACAGTTCTGTGAGCAAAAAGGACTTCCTCTACACTGCAATTAGAAACATCAGTTACTTTAGCTACACCCTTCGGAAAGGAGTGAAGACCATAGTTTTTCCTCTCCTTACTCTCCTGTATAATTAATTAGGCCTGTGTTGAAGGAAAAAAAAAAAAAAGTCATTTTGGAGCTGGTGTTTCTATCTCTAAATAGATCCAGTAGAAATTCTGGCTGAGTCACCTGTTAACCATAATCTGGCTCAAAGTGCAGGAAACCAGAGCTGGGGCTATAAATGTCGTGTTCCAAATCGCTTCAACAGGTTGAGTCAGTGCTGCAAATATGCTCTTTGCTAAAAATTTCCAGCTGTCATGTTGCACGAAAAATAACTATTGTTAAAACAGGCCTGTCCTTTTTTTCTTTTAATCCTAGCAAGACCATGATTGCAATTTTTAAAGTACCCTGTCCATGGAAAACCAATTTAGTTCTATTAATGAAAAGGAAGCAGAATGTGATTGAGGATGTAATACAGAATTATAGTTCATTAATTCTTCAAGTATGTAATTTTCCAGACTCCTGATCCCCCATTGATTTCTTCACACCCCCATAGGTCCTGCTAAATGCCAGCATAAAGAAATTCAATCGTGTTGTTATTTCATGTGTGGCAGTAGCGGCACTCCAAAATTAGATAAAAACGTTATGAAAGGGAATTTTCCACTGACTGCTTCACCATGCAGCCCTGTTAATAATTCTTTGTCGTCAAAAACTGATCAATCACAGACCCCATCGACAACTGAAACTATGACAGTCTCTCATTACAGACCCAATATCATCAAAGGATGTGGTATTTGTAACAGCTGAAGACGGTAATTCAGAACATCTAATTAGCCATGGTAATCTAGGCGCATCCATGAATAGTGTTAAGAAATAGAATATCATTTTCAACAAGATTCTGTCAAAACCATTGTGCCAATCCCCATTTGAAAGAATAATTAAGATGTATTGGGCCTGTATTTCTAGTCATTGACAAAGATGTGGTTTTGCTTTCACTTTGTTCATCATTCTCAGTACAGTGCCTCATCCTAATTGTAACACACACTTCCGTTTCCTTGTTACTCCTATGTTGATAAAGAATGATTTTCTTCCAGATAGCAAAAGCAATTTTATACCTTGAAATACACTAACAAATCCATTTTAGATACATACTAGTGTTTGAAAACTACATAGCTGCATTTGCACATGTTAGAAAAATAGGACTAACACACTACTGCTACTCACTAAAAGTCTCTGTGTAAGAGTAGCCAAGTCCTAAACAAAAGAGAACAAATTTAACTGAAAAGAGAAGAGACAGTTTGACCAGCTGTTATCTCTTTTCTACTGGGTGGGAAGGAAGGATTTACTTGCTTTGTACTGACCAAAGATCATGAGTTTTCTCAAGAAAGAGTCAAGTCGGTCATAACCACAAGTTATGATTTCTACATATATAAATCAGTGATGCAACTAGCACATTCTCATCTTAGTTTGGGTTCAGCTTTGCAAAAAGCTGTTTCAGATCAGCTCATGATCCATATGATCAATGATCATTGATATGATTGATCGATATCATTGACATCAGTCAATATGATTCAATGATCCCATATCAGTTGCAGTAACATTCTAAGGATTTAGTTCAGAAGCCATTTAAGAAAAACAACCAGAAATACCCACAAAGCACTTTGATGCATATTATATACATACTGAAGTCTAAAATATTCGTCCCCATATTTTCATACAGTGGCTTGTTACCGTGACTCTCGGTCCATAGACTAGTAACCATTAATTTACACTGCTGCTCCTGAAGTGTAAAATCATGTAGAGATTGTACTAAACTGCTGAAGCACAGAAGAGGCAAAAAACCCTGTTCCTTTGCTTGGGCTATAAACATATCATTGGCATATATCTGCAGAGACTGCAGACTCCTGCATGTTGACAGCAAAAGGAAGGACTCCATAGGGACATGGGGCAATGATTGGCAGTGTTATAGATTTTAATTCCACTAATAGCTGAACAGCTCGTAATTCATAAAAGAGAGAGCTTACAGTGAGTAATGAAGGTCATCTCTATCTCCCCTATATAACTGAAGGAAATTCTATTATAATGCTGCCCAGCTGCACTATTCACATTCTATTTATAGCCCACTGTTTTTTAAGAACCTAATTGAAATTTTATTTTCATGTTTAGCAAAGGAAGTTTTTTTCCCATAGCAAATAACACTCAAGCAGTGGATGTATTTTGATGTTTTTAACAAATAACAAAAAAAATCCTGTCTTCTCAAAGCTTTTTTTGTAGCTTTCTCTTTTCCCTGGTTTCTTTTTTGTGGTTTCTCTTTTTTTTTAAGCTGCTACATAGAGGATGTGGTGTTGCAACAAGCTGAAGAAAATATAAAGAGAAAAAGAGAAGTACTAGTATGTGGCTCTTCAGCAGAGAAAAAAATCTTTTGTTATTTAAAACTGACAGGGACTCTGAAGGAGGAAAGAAGTGAGAAGCTGTGTCAGGCATGAAAAATGAAGGGAGAGAAAGATGCAGAAGGATGAAGCAGCAAAGCATTTTAATCAACCAAACAGAAAAGATGATGTTAGTAGGATTCATGCCTAAATCCAGAATGTTCATCAAACTGAATATGGACATTTTTTGCTTATTTTCTGTCAAATATTTACTTTGTGAATAACTATAAGTTAAAATATAAAGCAAAGTAAATCATCCCAAGCTTCTGAAGTCACCAGCCCTTGTCTCAGTGCTTATTTTTGAACTTTTTTTACCATATCTGAGAAAAATTCAGGTGATAACGGGATTAGGGTCACCTCCCTTCCAGACACTTGCAGTAAAGCAAAATGCATCCCATCCACAGGACCCTGGCTTTCCTCTTGGCTTGCTGCAGATCTCATAGACAACTTTTAAACTTTTTTCTGCAATTAAATGAGCTAGCCATTTTAGAATATGGCCTTTTTGGAATTCAAAGGAAAAGCATTTTCTCAGGTTTTATGAATTGACTGCCCTTTCCACTCAGAAAAAAAACAATATAAACTCCATGTCTTCTCTCAGCTACTGACATATTGAACAGAGGAGCAAGGGGAGCAGAAGTTAGATGACCTGTATCTTATGGGGGCTTCTGCCACAGCCTTCTTATGCAAATCCTGTCACCTATTCAACTTTTCCCATGTGTTTTGACTTCCACATCTGCAAAATAGGGAGAAAGCGCTTCTACCAAGTCCTATTCTTTGTACCTAACAACTATGGGTAAAGACATTTAAGTAACAATGCTGATTTGGCAAATACCACAAGTGGTGATGCCAAGGCATGGTTTGGGGAACACTAACATGCTGGGAATCAGGAACTAGAGAGGAGGCCAACATCTTCTGGGGATAGGTGAGAAGAGTATTAAGCTGTAGAGAGGGAGGCTGCACCCCTTGGCCTTTCTCCACCACTTTATTTGGTAGCACAGACAGAAGTCACAAGGGAACTCACTGATAGTAATTTATGTCTCGAATTGTTTGTTTTAAACAGATCTCACAATGTAGACCACAACGGCTGCTTTTGTAAAAACAAAATAGTCTCCTGGGTAGTTCTGCTGCACTCTAAGGATCTTTAATTTTTATGGACATCTGAAAGATGTAATTAACTTCAGATTATTATACATGTTCAGGGAAAATATTTGGAGAAAGAGAGGAGCAAGAAACTATTTTGTATATCAGCACACTGAATTTCAGAATCTTACAAAGAGCTTATCTATGCCATGTATACCATGTTCGTTCCCATGTCCTGGTTGTAAATGCTTGCTTTTCTTTAGCTTGAATTAGCACTTAGAGCACTTTTAAAAGAGGGCATTCCTTGCAGGAATGGCTTGTTCTCCAGGGGCTAGCTGAACATCTCCCTGCTACAGTTTCTTAGACTGTCAATGATATGAAGTCTTGGCTGTTACCTGGACATAGTTAGCTGAAGTTTGCTTGCAGGATCTATGGACCTGTGGAGAGAGGAGTCTGCACTGGAGCAGGTTTGCTGCAGGACTTGTGACTCCAGGGGGACCTACACTGGAGCAGTCTGCTCCCAAAGGGCCCAAGGAAGGGCCCATGCTGGAGCAGTTCATGAAGAACTTCAGCCTGTGGGAAGCACTGACGTTGGAGAAGTTCATGAAACACCTTCTTGACAGACCCCACACTGGAGCAGGGGAAGAGCATGAGAAGTCCTCTCCTGAGGAAGAAGGAGCGGCAGCGACATGTGATGAACTGACCACAACCCCCATTCCCCTTCCACCTGTACCAATGAGGAAGAGGAGGCAGAAATATTCAGAAGTAAGGATGAGCCTGGGAAGAAGGGAAGGGTGGGGAGAAAGTGTTTTAAGATTTAGTTTTATTTCTCATTACCCTATTCTGATTTAATTGGTAATAAATTAAACTCATTTCCCCAGACTGATTGCTTTCTACCCATAACAATAAATGCTGAGTGATCCCTCCCTCTCTGTCTCTCCACCCATGAGACTTTTGTTATATGTTCTCTCCCTTGTCCAGCTGAGAAGGGCAGTGATAGAGTGATTTTGATGGGCATTTCGCATCCAGCCAGGGTCAACACACCACACACGTGGTGACAGACTGGACAACCTGCAGTTGTAACCTATTTTCTACCAGATTATTCCTCAAACTATACATAAGGTTTGTAGTTAACAGCTTTACCAGCTCAGTAAGACCCTCATCAAATCTGTGTTGCTCCTCCTGTTCATTCATGAGCTTTCATCTTGCATCTGGATAAATTGTCCCCTTCCTTCAACTCTCACCTCTTTCTTTGAGCACATTTGTTTTAGACAGAGTGCAGGACGTGTTCTTTGCCACCTACAGTCCCTGGGAGCAAAGCTGCTACTGCATGATGCATTCCACACACTGCTCTCTCTCCTGCCTTCACAAGACTTCAGCATCAAAGGAAATGGCAGTTAAAAGAGAGGTATAGTCAGAAGAGTTAAAATCTTTGCCTTGAGTTATTTCTGCCTATGTTCATAAGCGCAACTGAAGCCCAATTTAAAAAGTGGAGATTGCAGTATTTGCCTCTTTAGTGCTCACTGTTCCTTAAGACGTTATATCAAATGCTTTACAGTGATTTTGGACTTAGGCAAAGCCAACATATCCTTCATTAATCCATTTAAATATCTTGATGCACAATAGATGATGCACTTTCAAGTGCATTACACTTGAGATCTTTTCTGGGTCTAAAGCCTCTTTTGCCATCAATCCTATTTTGACTTTTTTCAAACCGTTGTGTGCCTATTATTTCTAACAGTACAATCACTAGTGGCAAGGTGTTTTATTTTTACACATGTTGGACTGGGCAGGTCTTCACTTATACTACTATTTAGTTATGGGTGAGGCAGATGATTTATGGATAAAACTATGAACACATTGCACGTTACTGTTCCTTCAGCTAGGCTCAAACTTAATGGAATTCCTGCTCACCCAAGGCTTGACTTCAGAAATATGTGTAAGAGTGAGCATTACAACAGCATGCCTTGTGGTCCTTTTCTTCCTTAGGGTTGGTCAAAGATCTCAAAATAGTCTTGACCATCAATGGTAAAGAATCACTTTTGCATCAGCACAAATGGCCATTTTAGAAGGACTCTTTACAACTTGTTCTTATCATTCCTAGTAAAAATAAACAAGAGAAACTAGATCATATGCAAAGGAAACTCATCAAAAGCCCATAGCTGTGTATATGATGAGAACTGTATCAAATTTTATCAGTTGAATACAAGACTCAGTTTTAGTGAAATGAAAGCATGAGAGGTAGATCAGTTGGGGAAACAGTTGCTGTTTTATCACATTGTCTAGAAACCAAAACAGATGAGAAGTATGGCAAATAAGACAACCACTAATTCTGAATTGCAGAAAAGTGGTTCAAAACCAATAATACTTTATATATTTAATAAAATACCTTTGGCTGACTACCAAAGACTATAACTAAGGAATATAAACCATTTCATCAGCAGACCCCTACAGGACTTTCAGTATCAGTTTTTCAGTAATACCCATACAGGTTCGAGCTGTGAGGTATACAAAAAATCCGCCCTCCCCTCTCTTAGTGTCCAGGGTTCAGCTGTAATGATCATTTTTCTTCTTCCTAGCAGCTGGTGCAATGCTGTGGTTTTGATTTTAGCCTGAGAACAGAGCTGATAACACACTGATGTTTTAGTTGTTGTTAAGTAATATCTACTCTGATCATGGACTTTTCAGTCTCATGCTCTGCCAGTGAGAAGGGGCACAAGAAGCTGGGAGGAAGCAGAGGCAAGACTTGTGTTTATTGGGTGGGTTTTTTTAACCCTTCCCTTTTTAGTTTTATATTCTCTTCCCTTGTTATTTCCCTTATCATTATTATTGGTGGTAGCAGTAGTGGTTTGTGTTATACCTTAGTTACTGGACTGCTCTTATCTCAACATTCTTTCGATTCTCCTCCCTACCCTGCTGGGAGTGGGGAGGGAAGAAGGATGGAGTGAGCGAGTGGCTGCATGGTTCTGAGTTTCCAGTTGGATTTAAACCATGACACTTAGACTTGGGGAGCTGAAAAAGCATGAATTCAAGACCATAATTTGACTGCTTTTTTTCTTCCTCTCTTTCACCAGATAGATCATATGAACAAAGCTCCTGACCAGAACAGAAGCTGTGAACATGACAGCTCCTAACCTCATGATTCTATGTAAAGCATATAAACAGGAACACATAAACAAAAACACAGGAACCAAAAGCTACTTTGCATTCTCCGATTTAGAGCTGCCAAACAAACTTTTTCTGAGACTTTCCAGGAATTTCAGGTTTGACAGTATAAATTAAGCCTGTCTGCCTGGAACAGTCTCTCTTATTGAGACTATTTTCCCCTATTAATCACCAGTCAGCAGCAGATGCAATACATTGTGCCCTAAGCAGTACATCAGAAAACTGTATTAACCAAACAAAACAATGTAGAAGCATGTAAGCAGTGCAGAGGACTAAAATTCTAGAATTACTGTTCTCAAAAACTATTTATTTAAAAATTAGGCAAGTCAAAAAAAAAAAGAAAAAAAAAAAAAAAGAATGGATAAGCTTTCAAAGTACTGAAGGGACTTGGAGGCACCACCAAGGTACTGGATTAGATGGTTCACTGGGGCACAGTAGGGAACAGTATGTGAATCACTGCTCTTAGGCACTCTGTCTACAGTAGCTCAGAAGGCCAGATATGACAGCTTTCATCCTGGGCATCATGAAAATTACAGTAAGCTGACCGTGCAAATTACTATGTTGATTTTAACCTATTCCATACTAGTGTTTGTTCAAATCTCAAAAGCCACCTTATATTTTGAAAACAGTAAACATTTTTTGCAACCGGAAGCAGTACATAGATTCTGGCAATCAGATATACTGTTATGGTTTTGTAAGGAAATAACTCATACAGTCATATCCTGCTAACTTCTCCTCAAGCCACCAAAAAAATTCTATGGAAAGATGCTTGTTTCACATTGCATAGTCGTAGTTCAGTGATAGGACTGCAAAACACAAATTATGTATTTCAAAATTCATTATTAGGGTTCTGTATCAATTGAAAAATTATCATAGTGACATATTAGTCTATGTAGAATTAGCTGTTATGCTTAAAGAATACATAGAAATTGATATTATAGGATGCTTCCCATAAGTTTGCCCATGATTCTACAATCTCTTTTTCCTGCAGCAAGACAGCATTTAAAATGGAATAACAGAATAAGAGGTGGCATCACTAAACACTCTAGCTACAGGCATTATCTCAATAAACCAGCACTAGCTCAAACAACACTGTTCTTGCCTCTGAAATCAGTAACTGACATGCAAAATAAGCCATTTCTGAGAAGGCCAAGACTGTAACACAGACCACTCCTTACTAAGCCTGTGCAAGTTGGGCAGTGACTTTATATAACAAAGACACCAGTTATAAAGCAAGATGTTTCAGTATCCTCAGCAAAATCATTACATTATTTTTAGCAGCTAGGTCCCACCTTTTTCTGCTGAAATAGAAACCAGAGAAAATATTAATTTAAATGAAGGCGAGCACAGTAATTCAGAAGTGTTTTCCTTTCAGAGATTCAGCTCCTATGAATAGAAAGTACAATTCAATATTTACTGTTAAAAGTTTAAACAGGATACTAAGAATTCTGTCTCCATCTACAATACAGCTACGGCTGGAAAGGACAGACTTACCAACCCAACACCCCACATACCCATATTTCTATAGGACACTTGTGAACGAAATGGAGAGCACTTGGAAGGACTCAGGAGGAGAAATGGCAGTGGTTCCCCAAGGCTAGGGCACCAAAATCCAGCTGCAAGCTGGGTATGGCAGCTCCAGCATCTCTCTCACTCTCTTCCTCCCACCACTGGGTTCTGGGTTACACCAGGACATGATACCAGCCTCAGCACTGCTGCAGGGCTGTAGCAGCATGCAGCCCAGCATGCAAGCTGGACCTCAACAGCTTCCAAGCCATAATCCAGCTTCTCTGGGTTTTGTCCTGTGTGACTTTTTTTGCTTGCACCAAGGGAAAAGTTTTGAATAGCCTATGAACTTTGAAAATTACTGACGTTGAAATGCCAGACTTGAGTTACTCCAAAAGACCTACCTTTCACACCATGATGAGTTCCTACTGCACACTGGGGCCTACTAAAATGTTTTACACTGAAAATCATGCTTAAATACTATTGGTTTGTAAGAATTGTAGCCAGGCCCTAAAGATTAACTCATAAGTTTCTTATTGCTGTGAATTGAAGTCAGCCCTTTAATGTAATGAAAACATTTCCTGCCAGAAGTATGTCCTAAGTCTCAAACCTGGAAGTCTCCCCAAAAATGGGAGCCGGAATTCCACCAGGATCTAAGCAAGCCAGGTGGGTTATGAAAGCTAATGAACTATGGAAGGCATCCCTCCTACCTACAGCTATTGCTCTCGACAGTCCATGTCTGTGCTGCCTTCAAGTTAGCTTCACTTTGCTCTTGTTCCCTTCTCTTCCTCCACTAAAAGGTCCATGAGCCACTTAAGAATTTCAGAGCATAACATGATTAACCCTATACACTTTCTACTCAAGGATTTAGTATGTTGTTCTGATTTACCTCAGCATGCAACTGGCTTCCCCTGATTAGACTACGAACTATTGAAGAGCATTCCTCTTACTCAAGGTTTGTGCAGGACCTTGCATACTTGCACTACAAATTTGAGCCTTTTCATATAATTGCTGTACATCCCAATCTGACTATCCATAATTTATGTCTTCGTTGTGAAAATAAAACTGGACAAAAGCCAGATTCCTGAGTTGTTAGGAAAGTTTTGATACTTTCACATCTTACAGAGAGTTTTCAATAGACTGGAGCCAAGAAATTTGAAGAATTCTGCCAAAAGTAATTCCAGTTCTTACAGAATTGGTTCAGTGCTTTCTGGGCTTAAAATGTCATTTGGGTCACAGCTTTAGCTTGAGAGCCTACCTGGCCACAAGCTGATTGCGGTTGTTTTAGCTGAACACAACGGATCGAGAGCTTAAATGGAAGCAGTTCTCTTATGATGGTAAAAGTACTAAAATACTTTGGTTTTGCAAAATCAGCAAAGTTAACAAGCTTTCTGGTTACTTTGGCAAAGCTTTCTATTCCAATAGCAGTAAAATTATTTTCCTAATAACTGGGGTATCAGAATTAAAAGGTTTTCACAAGTTTCCTTTGCAGCATAAATAATAATAGTCTTCAATAATCTGAAGTGTGCTATTACTATGGTCAGTGCACATGAGCAAATTAATTTGGATTTGCTGAAAAGACCAACAGTCACGCATGTTAATTATTTAGCTTATACAGAAAGTAGCACAAAACTCAAGAGATCTGGTCTATAACAATTTTCACCCAAGTTACTTGCCTGAGTTGTGTTTCAGCAGTTTGAGCTACAAATGTTAAGCACAAAGTTACAAAAATTTGTTTTAGAAACATCAACATTATTTTCCTTCTCCGTGAAGTACTCACAACACCCACACTATTTTTGTTTGAGCTTTTCACACATAGGCAAAAAAGGAGGGAATAAATAGAGAAGAGCCAAATAGTACATTTTCATTGGTTTTGGCTATTTCTGATAAGAGATCTGATATGAGGGGGTGATGCTGGTGCTCATTATTTTTTTCATAAATTCAGTTATCCATTTAATTAAGCCAACTGTTAGTAATAACATATGGCTGAATGAACATAGAATCTGTAAGTTAGACTTTTTCTCAACAGTTCCTTTCAAAGGTGACAGCTTTGTGTGCCAGTTTATTTTCAGCAGCTTGCCACGGATTGTTTAAGAACAGGTGGACATGATTCCTGTGATATCCAAGGAAAGTTCATTATCAGGAAACGCAAGTTACAGCCAATCATCCACAAAAGTGCCACATACTTCCAACCAACCTGTTAACAAAACCTACACCAAAACACTACTAGTAGTGAAACTCTGCTATGTGATTGTATGCATGATCAAAAGCAGTCCAAGGGAATACTCGAAACACAAATACTGAAGCTGACAAGAAGCAAAAATGCAGGCACTAGCAGATATGCATATATACTAGGAGAACAAATCCACTCTTAAAGCTCTGTCATCAGATTAAAGGGGAGTACAGTAACATCAAGCAGATTGAACACAGTCATCTTGTGCTGTATTCTAAAATAACACTTTTTAGATACAATTTAAGATAGCACTGAAAAATGCCATTGAAGAATTAATAACTTTGCAATCAAACAAGGCAGAATTAAGTCAGGTATTTTGAAGTTTAACAGGCACAAATATTTTTAGATTCCCATGGTAGTCTCAGCTCTCTACACTGCAGACGGTTGCTCTACTGAGTTAGCTACTGCTGTGCTTTGTAAGACTTGAAAAACTTTTTAACACGTAACTCTCACTTCCCTAAGCCAATAGCTGCATCCTCAACATGAACAGTGCCCAAACCTACATCCGCTGGTAACAGAAATAGGATTTCTCCATTGTCTCATTTTTATGTCCTATTATCAATTTAGAAAACAAAAATGAAAAACAAAAATAAAAAACCCAAAACAAACTAAAAAAAAAATCCTCCCCCCCCCAAAAAAAAACCAAGAAGCTGCTAGAGGTTGATATATCTGCACGATTCTTTCATCTCCATCACATTCCAGTGATCCATTTCCACAGGGCCATGATTAACCCAAAAAACTTCCAAGAGATCACTCTGAGCTGTTGCAATAGCTCTGTTAACTGCAAGGCACTCCACAGTGAATATTTCTTCTCATGGAAGCACCTGACTAGCAGTAGTAGTTGATTCTCCTTCTCATGTTTCTGAGAGACATGGCTCCTACATGACACTACAGAGCAGCCATTTGAAAGCAAAAAAATTCATGAAACCATTAACGTGTTTACATACACAGGATTTCAACTCTCTTTGCAAAAGCTGCATGAGTTTAAGGAATCTGACATAGCCTTTCCATGGCAGCTGATAGGTGAAAAGAGTTACAGCTGTGCCTGTAAACACAAGCTTCTGGTGATAATCCACCAGAATTGCGAAAGCCGCTCTGAGTGTTGTGTGAATGAGTTTTCCCTGAAACCACGTTTCAATCTCAAGATAATTCAATCAAAAGACTTTTGACCTCTCCCATCAGAAGTAGGCTTTCTGCTTCCTACTCAGCGGTGCCCTGTTGATCACTGCTTCTACTCCTCTCGGCTCAATTAAAAGGCTTAAAGGAGCTGTTAGTCCCATCACATAGAACAGTAAATCTCCCCAGCCAACAAGAGCACCAAGGAAATAGGCCAGGTCTTTGCCACTCTGTAGACAGCCTCATTGAAAATGTAAGGGGATGCTCTGAACATCAACAATTTCAGCTATTTCAGATCTGGTTTATCCTTGTTCTTGGTCAGTGGCCTGTCTACAACATCAGCCTGGCTCCATAGGCAGAACCTAAGCATGGCCAGCATCATTCCTTTCAGGATTTAGGAGGAACACAGAGACACTAACCAAATGTGCAAGGGTCAATTTTAAAAAGCAGATGGAAAACTTTGAGGTATTCAGGGCTCTCTCCATCCTGGTCTTTACTGGCAAGATTTGCCTTCAGGAGGCTAAAGTTGCCAAGACCAGTGAGAAAGTCACCCTTGATGGAAGAGGATCAATATCTAAATAAATTGGAAAAAAACCAGGTTGATTAAACCTGACAGGATGCACCCAGGAGTGCTGAGGGACCTGGCTGATGTCATTGTGAGGCCAACCTCAATTATCTTTGAAAGGTCATGGTGTCTGAGAGAAGCTCCTGAGAACTGGAGAAAGTCAAATATCCTTCCTGTCTTTCAGCCTCACCTCCACCTTGGAAAGCTGATGGTATCCCTCTGGATACCATTTCCAAACATATTAAGGAGATAAGGCGATTTGGAATAGGCATCATTGATTGAGTTATGAAGAGGAAATCATGACTTACCAACCTGATAGCCTTCTAAAATAAGATGACTAGGTTGGGGAATGAGAGCAGTGGATGTTGTTTACTTTAACTTTAGTAAGGCTTTTGAGGACCTCGTAACACCCTCAGACAAACTAAGAAGTGCAGGCTAAATAAATTAAGTGAAGTGGAGTGAAAACTTGCTAAATGGCTGGGCTCAGAGGGCTGCGATCAGCCATATAATGTCCAGTTGTAGGCTAGTCACTTAGCAGTATACATCTGGGTAAATAGTGGATACTGGGCCAGTTCTGTTTAACATTTGGACAAGAAAGCAGACTGTTCCCTCAACGTGCTTGCAGATGATACAAAATTTGGAGGAGGGGTGCCTACACCAACAGAGAGACCTCAACAGGCTGGAGAAATTGGCCAACAGGAATGTCATCAAGTTCAGTGGGAATGCCAAGTCTTACAGCTACTAAGGAACAGCCCCAGCTACCAGTATAGGTTGGAGGACTGGCCAGTGTGAAAGCAGCGTTATAGAAAAGGATCTGGATGTCCTGGTGGA